>JAKWBO010000396.1:0-49943 GCA_034336685.1 Luscinia luscinia
ACCTGTACATACCTGTATGGGGTTAGTTACACACCTGTACAGAGGTATCTGACCATGTTTGTGCTGTGCCAGGTGCTCACAAGCTCGTTGTGTCTGAGGTGATGCTGTCCCTCACCTGTCTCTTATCTGTCTGACTTGTCTGACCTCTCACCTGTCCCACCTGTGTCCCACCTTAGGGCCGGCTGATCCTGGGCGCTCACAGATCTGCCATGCTGGAGGCAATCCTGCCTCACCTCTTTCTCACTTGTCTCACCTGTGTCTCACCTGTGTCCCACCTTAGGGCTGGCTGATCCCAGGTGCTCCTAGATTGGCCATGCTGGAGGCGATCCTGCCTCACCTGTCTCACCTGTGTCTCACCTGTCTCACCTGTGTCTCACCTGTGTCTCACCTGCAGGGCCGGGCTGATCCCAGGTGCTCACAGATCTGCCATGCTGGAGGCGATCCTGCCTCACCTGTTTCTCACTTGTCTCACCTGTTTCTCACCTGTGTCTCACCTGTGTCTCACCTGTCTCACCTGTCCCCCAGGGCCGGCTGATCCCGGGCGCTCACAGATCTGCCATGCTGGAGGCAATCCTGTCACACCTGTCTCACCTGTGTCCCACCTGTGTCTCACCTGTGTCTTACCTGTCCCCAAGGGCTGGCTGATCCCGGGCGCTTCACAGATCTGCCATGCTGGAAGCAATCCTGTCTCACCTGTGTCTCACCTGTCTCACCTGTGTCTCACCTGTCCCCCAGGGCCGGCTGATCCCGGGCGCCTCACAGATCTGCCATGCTGGAAGCAATCCTGTCTCACCTGTGTCTCACCTGTATCTCACCTGTATCTCACCTGTCCCCAGGGCCGGCTGATCCCGGGCTCTCACAGATCTGCCATGCTGGAAGCTGTCCTGTCACACCTGTGTCTCACCTGTCTCACCTGTCTCACCTGTGTCTCATCTGTCCCCAGGGCCAGCTGATCCCGGGCGCTCACAGATCTGCCATGCTGGAGGCTATCCTGTCACACCTGTGTCTCACCTGTCCCACCTGTGTCTCACCTGTGTCTCACCTGCAGGGCCGGCTGATCCCGGGCGCTCACAGATCTGCCATGCTGGAGGCTATCCTGTCACACCTGTGTCTCACCTGTCTCACCTGTCCCACCTGTATCTCACCTGTGTCTCACCTGCAGGGCCGGGCTGATCCCGGGTGCTCACAGATCTGCCATGCTGGAGGCTATCCTGTCACACCTGTGTCTCACCTGTGTCTCACCTGTCCCACCTGTCCCCAGGGCCGGCTGATCCCGGGCGCGTACAAGTTCGACGCGCTCATCACGACGTTCGAGATGATCCTGTCGGACTGTCCCGAGCTGCGCGAGGTGCAGTGGCGCTGCGTGGTGATCGACGAGGCACACCGCCTCAAGAACCGGCACTGCAAGCTGCTGGACAGCCTCAAGCACATGGAGCTGGTGAGTGACTCACCTGGGCACACCTGGGCACACCTGGGCACACCTACAGACACACCTGTACACATAGAGATACACCTGGGCACACACAGACACAGCCGGGCGCTCAGACCGCCTCAAGAACCGGCACTGCAAGCTGCTGGACAGCCTCAAACACATGGAGCTGGTGAGTGCACACCTGGGATACACCTGGGATACACCTGGGCACACCTGTACACATAGAGATACACCTGGGTACACACAGACACACCTGGGCACACACAGACACAGCCGGGCGCTCAGACCGCCTCAAGAACCGCCACTGCAAGCTGCTGGACAGCCTCAAACACATGGAGCTGGTGAGTGCACACCTGGGATACACCTGGGATACACCTGGGATACACCTGGGATACACCTGGGCACACAGGGATACACCTACAGACACACCTGGGCACACACAGACACAGCCGGGCGCTCAGACCGCCTCAAGAACCGCCACTGCAAGCTGCTGGACAGCCTCAAACACATGGAGCTGGTGAGTGCACACCTGGGATACACCTGGGCACACCTGGGCACACCTGGGATACACCTGGGATACACCTGGGTACACACAGACACACCTGGGTACACACAGACACACCTGGGCACACCTGGGATACACCTGGGCACACCTGGGCACACAGGGATACACCTGGGCACACAGGGATACACCTGGAGACACACCTGGGTACATACAGACACACCTGGGCACACAGGGATACACCTGGAGACACACCCGAGCACTCACCTGGGTACTCACATCGGCTCAAGAATCTGCGTCACCTGCCTCACTTGTCTCACCTGTTTCTCCTATCTCTTACCTGTTTCATCTGCCTCACCTGTTGCAACTGTTCCATGTGTATCGCTTGTCTTATTTGTCCCTATCTCACCTGTACCAGTCTCACCTGTAGGAGCACAAGGTGCTGCTGACAGGTACCCCCTGCAGAACACGGTGGAGGAGCTCTGCAGCCTGTCACACCTGTTTTACCTGTGTTTGTCCTGTTTTACCTGTGTCACCTGTCTTACCTGTACTTGTCTCACCTGTACCTGTCTCACCTGTCTCACCTGCAGGAGCACAAGGTGCTGCTGACAGGTACCCCCTGCAGAACACGGTGGAGGAGCTCTTCAGCCTGTCACACCTGTCCATGTCTCACCTGTCCATGTGTCAATTGTCCATATCTCACCTGTCTCACCTGTCTCACCTGTACCTGTCTCACCTGTACCTGTCTCACCTTTAGGAGCACAAGGTGCTGCTGACAGGTACCCCCTGCAGAACACGGTGGAGGAGCTCTTCAGCCTGTCACACCTGTCACACCTGTTTTATCTGTGTTTCTCCTGTTTTACCTGTGTTTGCTCTGTCTCACCTGTCCGTATCTCACCTGTACCTGTCTCACCTTTAGGAGCACAAGGTGCTGCTGACAGGTACCCCCCTGCAGAACACGGTGGAGGAGCTCTTCAGCCTCCTGCACTTCCTGGAGCCGGCGCAGTTCCCCTCCGAGGCCGAGTTCCTCAAGGACTTCGGGGACCTGAAAACCGAGGAGCAGGTGAGGGGCACACCTGGCACACACCTGGGTGCACCTGGGACACACCTGGGTGCACCTGGGTGCACCTGGGAGGGGGCTGGGGACTTTGGGGAGGGGCTGGAATGGGTTTGAGGTGATTTCGTGGGTTTTGGGAGGGGTTTCAGTGTTACCTGAGCACACCTGGACACACCTGGACACACCTGGACGCACCTGGAGGGGTTTGGGGACTGTTCAGGAAGGAGTTTGGGAGGGGTTTGAGGTTGTTTCTTGGCTCCTAGGAGGAGTTTAGGGGATACCTGAGCACACCTGGGCACACCTGGGGACACACCTGGATACACCTGGGGACACACCTGGAGGGGGTTGAGGATCTGCTGGGAGGGACTTGGGGGGTTGGGAAGGGTTGGAGGTAATTTTGTGGGTTTTAGGAGGAATTTTGGGGATGTGTCTCACCTGCACAGGTGCAGAAGCTGCAGGCCCTGCTGAAGCCCATGATGCTGGGTGTTGCCCAGGTGTTCCCCAGGTGTCTCTGGGTGCCCCCAGGTGTGACCCAGGTGCTCTCTCACCTGCGCAGGTGCAGAAGCTGCAGGCCCTGCTGAAGCCCATGATACTGGGTGTTGCCCAGGTGTTGCCCAGGTGTTGCCCAGGTGTTCCCCAGGTGTTCCCCAGGTGTGACAGGTGCTGTATCTCACCTGCGCAGGTGCAGAAGCTGCAGGCCCTGCTGAAGCCCATGATGCTGGGTGTTGCCCAGCTGTTCCCAGGTGTTGCCCAGGTGTCTCTGGGTGCCCCCAGGTGTGACAGGTGCTGTGTCTCACCTGCACAGGTGCAGAAGCTGCAGGTCCTGCTGA
Organism: Luscinia luscinia; assembly: GCA_034336685.1. NCBI lineage: Eukaryota > Metazoa > Chordata > Aves > Passeriformes > Muscicapidae > Luscinia > Luscinia luscinia. The sequence goes on from JAKWBO010000396.1 coordinate 3,822, forward strand.
AGCCCATGATGCTGGGTGTTGCCCAGGTGTCTCTGGGTGTTCCCCAGGTGTCTCTGGGTGTTCCCCAGGTGTCTCTGGGTGTTCCCCAGCTGACCCAGGTGCTCTCTCACCTGCGCAGGTGCAGAAGCTGCAGGCCCTGCTGAAGCCCATGATGCTGGGTGTTGCCCAGGTGTTCCCAGGTGTTCCCAGGTGTTCCCCAGGTGTTCCCCAGGTGTTCCCCAGCTGACCCAGGTGCTGTGTGTCACCTGCACAGGTGCAGAAGCTGCAGGCCCTGCTGAAGCCCATGATGCTGGGTGTTGCCCAGGTGTTCCCAGGTGTCTCTGGGTGCCCCCAGGTGTGACAGGTGTTGTATCTCACCTGCACAGGTGCAGAAGCTGCAGGCCCTGCTGAAGCCCCTCGATGCTGGGTGTTCCCAGGTGTCTCTGGGTGTTCCCCAGGTGTCTCTGGGTGTTCCCCAGGTGTTCCTCAGGTGTTCCCCAGGTGCTCCCAGGTGTTCCCCAGGTGTTCCCCAGGTGTGACAGGTGTTGTATCTCACCTGCACAGGTGCAGAAGCTGCAGGCCCTGCTGAAGCCCATGATGCTGGGTGTTGCCCAGGTGTCTCTGGGTGTTCCCAGGTGTTCCCCAGGTGTGACAGGTGCTGTGTCTCACCTGCGCAGGTGCAGAAGCTGCAGGCCCTGCTGAAGCCCATGATGCTGGGTGTTCCCCAGGTGTTCCCCAGGTGTGACAGGTGCTGTGTCTCACCTGCGCAGGTGCAGAAGCTGCAGGCCCTGCTGAAGCCCATGATGCTGGGTGTTGCCCAGGTGTTGCCCAGGTGTTCCCCAGGTGTCTCTGGGTGCCCCCAGGTGTGACAGGTGCTGTATCTCACCTGCGCAGGTGCAGAAGCTGCAGGCCCTGCTGAAGCCCATGATGCTGGGTGTTGCCCAGGTGTTCCCAGGTGTTCCCCAGGTGTTCCCCAGCTGACCCAGGTGCTGTGTCTCACCTGCACAGGTGCAGAAGCTGCAGGCCCTGCTGAAGCCCATGATGCTGGGTGTTGCCCAGGTGTTCCCCAGGTGTTGCCCAGGTGCTCCCAGGTGTCTCTGGGTGCCCCCAGGTGTGACAGGTGCTGTGTCTCACCTGCGCAGGTGCAGAAGCTGCAGGCCCTGCTGAAGCCCATGATGCTGCGGCGCCTCAAGGAGGACGTGGAGAAGAACCTGGCGCCCAAGCAGGAGACGATCATCGAGGTGGAGCTGACGAACGCGCAGAAGCGGCTGTACCGCGCCATCCTGGAGCGCAACTTCGCCTACCTGGCGCGCGGGGCGGGGCACGGCAACGTGCCCAACCTGCTCAACACCATGATGGAGCTGCGCAAGTGCTGCAACCACCCCTACCTCATCAACGGTGAGCGCCTGGGGCACCTGGGGACACCTGGGGACACACCTGGGTACATACAGATACACCTGAGCACACCTGAGCACATACAGACACACCTGCTCCATGATGGAGCTGCGCAAGTGCTGCAACCACCCCTACCTCATCAACGGTGAGCACCTGGGGGCACCTGGGGGCACCTGGGGACACCTGGGGCCACCTGGGGACACATAGATACACACCTGAGCACATACAGACACACCTGCTCAACACCATGATGGAGCTGCGCAAGTGCTGCAACCACCCCTACCTCATCAACGGTGAGAAGCACCTGGGGGCACCTGGGGACACATACAGACACACCTGGGTACACCTGGGGACACCTGAGTACGCATACAGACATGTACAGATACATACAGATACACCTGAGCACATACAGATACACCTGAGTGCAGTCACACCTGCTCAACACCATGATGGAGCTGCGCAAGTGCTGTGCAACCACCCCTACCTCATCAGCGGTGAGCGCACCTGGGGATACACCTGGGGACACCTGGGGACACATAGATACAGATACATACACACCTGAGCACACCTGAGTACATACAGACACACCTGCTCCATGATGGAGCTGCGCAAGTGCTGCAACCACTCCTACCTCATCAACGGTGAGCACCTGGGGATACACCTGGGGACACCTGGGGGCACCTGGGGACACATAGAGACACATACAGATACACCTGGGTACATACACACACACCTGCTCCATGATGGAGCTGCGCAAGTGCTGCAACCACCCTACCTCATCAACGGTGAGCACCTGGGGGCACCTAGGGGCACCTGGGGACACCTGGGGACACGTACAGATACACCTGGGAACATACAGATGCACCTGGGTACATACACACACACCTGCTCAACACCATGATGGAGCTGCGCAAGTGCTGCAACCACCCCTACCTCATCAACGGTGAGCACCTGGGGGCACCTGGGGACACGTACATACAGATACATACACCTGAGCACACCTGGGTACATACAGATACACCTGAGTGCAGTCACACCTGCTCAACACCATGATGGAGCTGTGCAAGTGCTGCAACCACCCCTACCTCATCAACGGTGAGCACCTGGGGGCACCTGGGGACACATACAGACACACCTGGGTACACCTAGGGACACCTGAGTACACATACAGACACCGTACAGACACATACAGACACACCTGAGCACATACAGACACACCTGAGCACATACAGACACACCTGCTCCATGATGGAGCTGCGCAAGTGCTGCAACCACCCCTACCTCATCAACGGTGAGCACCTGGGGATACACCTGGGGACACACCTGGGGACACCTGGGAACACATAGATACACACCTGAGTGCACATAGATACACCTGAGTGCAGTCACACCTGCTCAACACCATGATGGAGCTGCGCAAGTGCTGCAACCACCCCTACCTCATCAACGGTGAGCACCTGGGGGGCACCTGGGGACACCTGAGTACATATAGATACAGATACATACACACCTGAGCACACCTGAGCACATACAGACACACCTGCTCAACACCATGACAGAGCTACGCAAGTGCTGAAGCCACCCCTGTCCTGTCTCACCTGTCCTGTCTCACCTGTCCTGTGTTAAGTGTCCCTGTTTCACCTGTCTCACCTGTGTTACCTGTCATGTCTCACCTGTGCAGGTGCAGAGGAGCAGATCGTGGCCGAGCTCCGGGACTCCCTCCCCTCCCCTCCACCCCCAGACCTGGCCCTGCAGGCGCTGGTGCCAGTGATAGCTAACCATGCTCACCTGTCTCACCTGTCTCACCTGTCTCACCTGTCATATCTCACCTGTCTCACCTGTCTGCCCAGGTGCAGAGGAGCAGATCGTGGCCGAGCTCCGGGACTCCCTCCCCTCCCTCCACCCCCAGACCTGGCCCTGCAGGCGCTGGTGCCAGTGATAGCTAACCATGCTCACCTGTCTCACCTGTGTTACCTGTGTTACCTGTGTTACCTGTATTACCTGTCTCACCTGTGCAGGTGCAGAGGAGCAGATCGTGGCCGAGCTCTGTGACTCTCTGGGGTCAATGGGGGGGTCAGTTAGTGATGGTCAGTGCTGGTCAGTGAGTGGTCAGGGATGGTCAGTGCTGATATCAGCGATAGTTAATGATGCTCACCTGTCGTATCTCACCTGTGTTACCTGTGCAGGTGCAGAGGAGCAGATCGTGGTCGAGCTCCGGGACTCCCTCCGTCCCCCCCGCCCCCAGACTCTGAGCGCTGCAGGCGCTTGGTGCCAGTGATAGCTAACCATGCTCACCTGTCTCACCTGTGTTACCTGTCTCACCTGTCTCACCTGTCATATCTCACCTGTCTCACTCTGTGCAGGTGCAGAGGAGCAGATCGTGGCCGAGCTCCGTGACTCCCTGCCCTCCCCTGCACCCCCAGACCTGGCCCTGCAGGCGCTGGTGCCAGTGATAGCTAACCATGCTCACCTGTCTCACCTGTCTCACCTGTCTCACCTGTCTCACCTGTCCTCACCTGTGCAGGTGCAGAGGAGCAGATCGTGGCCGAGCTCCGTGACTCCCTCCCGTCCCCCGCCCCAGACCTGGCCCTGCAGGCGCTGGTGCCAGTGATAGCTAACCATGCACACCTGTCTCACCTGTGTTACCTGTCTCATCTGTCTCACCTGTCTCACCTGTGTTACCTGTGTTACCTGTGCAGGTGCAGAGGAGCAGATCGTGGCCGAGCTCTGTGACTCTCTGGGGTCAATGGGGGTCAGTTAGTGATGGTCAGTGCTGGTCAGTGAGTGGTCAGGGATGGTCAGTGCTGATATCAGCGATAGTTAACGATGCTCACCTGTCGATATCTCACCTGTGTTACCTGTGCAGGTGCAGAGGAGCAGATCGTGGCCGAGCTCCGTGACTCCCTGCCCTCTCCCCCGCCCCCAGACCTGGCCTGCAGGCGCTGGTGCCAGTGATAGCTAACCATGCTCACCTGTCTCACCTGTGTTACCTGTATTACCTGTCTCACCTGTACAGGTGCAGAGGAGCAGATCGTGGCCGAGCTCCGGGACTCCCTCCCCTCTCCCCCACCCCCAGACCTGGCGCTGCAGGCGCTGGTGCCAGTGATAGCTAACCATGCACACCTGTCTCACCTGTCTCACCTGTGTTACCTGTCATATCTCACCTGTCTCACCTGTGCAGGTGCAGAGGAGCAGATCGTGGCCGAGCTCCGTGACTCCCTGCCCTCCCCTGCACCCCCAGACCTGGCCCTGCAGGCGCTGGTGCCAGTGATAGCTAACCACGCACACCTGTTGTGTCACACCTGTCTCACCTGTGTTACCTGTGTTACCTGTACAGGTGCAGAGGAGCAGATCGTGGCCGAGCTCCGGGACTCCTCCCGTCCCCCCGCCCCCAGACCTGGCGCTGCAGGCGCTGGTGCCAGTGATAGCTAACCATGCACACCTGTCTCACCTGTATTACCTGTATTACCTGTACAGGTGCAGAGGAGCAGATCATGGCCGAGCTCTGTGACTCTCTGGGGTCAATGGGGGGGTCAGTTAGTGATGGTCAGTGCTGGTCAGTGCCAGTCAGTGAGTGGTCAGTGCTGGTCAGGGATGGTCAGTGCTGGTACCAGCGATAGTTGACGATGCTCACCTGTCTCACCTGTGTTACCTGTGTTACCTGTGCAGGTGCAGAGGAGCAGATCGTGGCCGAGCTCCGTGACTCCCTCCCGTCCCCCGCCCCCAGACCTGGCCCTGCAGGCGCTGGTGCGCTCCGCAGGGAAGCTGGTGCTGCTGGACAAGCTGCTGCCGCTGACTCTTGCGCTCGGCGGCCACAAGGTGCTGGTGTTCTCCCAGATGGTGCGCTGCCTGGACATCCTGGAGGACTACCTCATCCAGAAACGGTGATTCCACATGGAAACACGGGGATTTTGGGGAGAAACAAAAAAAAATGGGGAAAATCGGTGAAGAAATGGGGAAAAACGGCGAAAAAATGGGGAAAATAGGGGGAAAAATGGGGAAAATCTGTGGAAAAATGAGAAAAAAATGAGAGAAAATGGGAAAAAAAACAGGGACATCCTGGAGGACTACCTCATCCAGAAACGGTGGGGCTGGGGGGAATACGGGGGTCTGGGGGCGAAAACAATGAAAAAATGGGAAAAACGGTGAAGAAATGGGGAAAAACGGTGGAAAAATGGGGAAAAACAGTGGAAAAATGAGAAAAAAATGAGAAAAAATAGGAAAAAGTCAAGGGACATGCTGGAGGACTGCCTCATCCAGAAACACTGATTCCAGATGGAAACCACGGGGATTTTTGGGGAGAAACAAAAAAAAAAATGGGAAAATCGGTGAAAAAATGAGAAAAAAATGGTGAACAAACGGGGAAAAACGGCAGAAAAATAGTGAGAAAATGGAAAAAAATGGTGAAAAAAATGAGAGAAAAATAGGAAAAAAACAAGGGACATCCTGGAGGACTGCCTCATCCAGAAACGGTGGGGCTGGGGGGAAACACGGGGATTTTGGGGAGAAACAAAAAAAAAATGGGGAAAATCGGTGAAGAAATGGGGAAAAACGGCGAAAAAATGGGGAAAATCATTAAAAAAATTGGAAAAAATCACAGAAAAAAATGAGAGAAAATGGGAAAAAGTCAAGGGACATCCTGGAGGACTACCTCATCCAGAAACGGTGGGGCTCGGGGAAAAACGGGGGATTTGGGGAGAAACAAAAAAAAATGGGGAAAATCGGTGAAAAAACGGGGAAAATAGAGGGAAAAATGGTGAAAAAAATGAGAGAAAATGGAAAAAACAAGGGACATCTTGGAGGACTGTCTCATCCAGAAACGGTGATCCCAGATGGAAACACGGGGATTTTGGGGAGAAACAAAAAAAATGGGGAAAATCGGTGAAGAAATGGGGAAAATCTCTGGAAAAATGAGAAAAAATGGTGGAAAAATAGTGAAAAAATGAAAAAAAATCACAGAAAAAAATGGGAGAAAATGGGAAAAAGTCAAGGGACATCCTGGAGGACTGCCTCATCCAGAAACACTGATTCCAGATGGAAACACAGGGATTTTGGGGAGAAACAAAAAAAATGGGGAAAATCAGTGAAAAAATGGGAAAAATCGATGGGAAAATGGGGAAAATAGGGCGAAAAATGGTGAAAAAAATGAGAGAAAAATGGGAAAAAGTCAAGGGACATCCTGGAGCACTGCCTCATCCAGAAACGGTGGAGCTGGGGCCAGCACGGGGGGAAAATGGGAGAAAAGTGTGAAAAAATACGGAAAATCGGTGAAAAAATGGGGAAAACCGGTGGAGAAATGGGGAAAATCGGTGAAGAAATGAGAAAAAAATGGGAAAAAATCAGGTAAAAAATGAGAAAAAATGGGAAAAAATCAAGGACATCCTGGAGGACTGCCTCATCCAGAAACGGTGGGGCTGGGGGGAAACACGGGGGGAGAATGAGAGAAAAGTGTGAGAAAATGGGGAAAATCGGTGAAAAAATGGGGAAAAACGGCAGAAAAATAGTGAGAAAATGGAAAAAAATGGTGACAAAAATGAGAGAAAATGGGAAAAAAACCAGGGACATGCTGGAGGACTGCCTCATCCAGAAACGGTGATCCCAGATGGAAACACGGGGATTTTGGGTACAAACCCAGAGATTTTGGGTGTAAATTTCGGATTTTTGGGGTGTAAATTTTGGGATATTTTGGGTTCCAGGTACTCCTATGAAAGGATCAATGGCAGGGTCAGGGGTAACCTGCGCCAGGATTGTTTTGGGATTAAACCCAGGGATTTTTGTGTGTAAATTTTGGATTTTTGGGGTGTAAATTTTGGATCTTTGGGTGTAAATTTTGGGACATTTTGGGTTTTAGGTACCCCTATGAAAGGATCGATGGCAGGGTCAGGGAACCTGCACCAGGATTGTTTTGGGGTTAAACCCAGGGATTTTGGGTGGAGTTTGGGTACAAACCCAGGGATTTTGGGGTGTAAATTTTGGATTTTGGGGTGTCAATTCTGGGACATTTTGGGTTTTAGGTACCCCTACGAAAGGATCGATGGGCGTGTCCGGGGGAACCTGCGCCAGGCCGCCATCGACCGCTTCAGCCGGCCGGACTCGGATCGCTTCGTGTTCCTGCTGTGCACGCGGGCCGGGGGGCTGGGCATCAACCTGACTGCAGCCGACACCTGCATCATCTTTGACTCGGACTGGAACCCCCAGAATGATCTACAGGTACACCTGGGGCAGGTGTGGGGTCACTGGGGTCACTCAGTGGGGTTTGGGGTCACTCAGTGGGATGGGCTGGGCATCAACCTGACTGCAGCCGACACCTGCATCATCTTTGATTCTGATTGGAACCCCCAAAACGACCTGCAGGTACACCTGGGGCAGGTGTGGGGTACACCTGGGGCAGGTGTAGGGGTCACTCAGTGGGGTTTGGGGTCACTGGGGCAGGTATGGGGTCACTCAGTGGGCTGGGCATCAACCTGACTGCAGCCGACACCTGCATCATCTTTGATTCTGACTGGAACCCCAGAACGACCTGCAGGTACACCTGGGGCAGGTGTGGGGTACACCTGGGGCAGGTGTGGGGTCACTCAGTGGGGTTTGGGGTCACTCAGTGGGATGGGCTGGGCATCAACCTGACTGCAGCCGACACCTGCATCATCTTTGACTCGGACTGGAACCCCCAGAACGATCTACAGGTACACCTGGGGCAGGTGTGGGGTACACCTGGGGCAGGTGTGGGGTCACTGGGGCAGGTTTGGGGTCACTCAGTGGGGTTTGGGGTCACTCTGTGGGCTGGGCATCAACCTGACTGCAGCCGACACCTGCATCATCTTTGACTCTGATTGGAACCCCCAAAATGATCTACAGGTACACCTGGGCAGGTGTGGGGTCACTCAGTGGGGTTTGGGGTCACTGGGGCAGGTTTGGGGTCACTCTGTGGGCTGGGCATCAACCTGACTGCAGCCGACACCTGCATCATCTTTGACTCGGACTGGAACCCCCAGAACGACCTGCAGGTACACCTGGGCAGGGGTGGGGTACACCTGGGGCAGGTGTGGGGTCACTCTGTGGGGTTTGGGGTCACTGGGGCAGGTGTGGGGTCACTGGGGCAGGGGTGGGGTCACTCAGTGGGGTTTGGGCTGGGCATCAACCTGACTGCAGCCGACACCTGCATCATCTTTGACTCTGATTGGAACCCCAGAACGACCTGCAGGTGAGATTTGGGGTCACTGGGACCCCAGAATGATCTGCAGGTAAAATTTGGGGGTTTGGAGCTTCTGGAACACCAGGAATGGTCTCCAGGTAAAATTTGGGACAGGTTTGGCGTCACTGGATGGGATTTCGGGTATCTGGATGGAATTTGGGGTACCTGGACAGGATTTGGGGTCCCTGGATGGGATTTGGGGTTCTGGGATGGGGATTTGGGGTTTTGGGATGGGATTATTTTTTGGGATTTGTTCCTCCCCAGGCCCAGGCTCGCTGCCACCGCATCGGGCAGAGCAAGGCTGTGACGGGTCGGGATTTGGGGTCACAGATTGGGATTTTGGGGTCACAGATTGGGATTTTGGGGTCCCTGGATGATGTGATTTGGGGTCACAGATTGGGATTTTGGGGGTCCCTGGATGGGTTAATTGTTGGGATTTGTTCCCCCCAGGCCCAGGCTCGCTGCCACCGCATCGGGGCAGAGCAAGGCTGTGATGGGACAGGATTTGGGGTCACAGATTGGGATTTTGGGGTCCCAGATTGGGATTTTGGGGTCCCAGGACAGGATTTGGGGTTTTGGGATGGATTAATTTTGGGAATTCTTTGTCCCCCAGGCCCAGGCTCGCTGCCACCGCATCGGGCAGAGCAAGGCTGTCAAGGTTTACCGGCTGATCACGCGCAACTCGTACGAGAGGGAAATGTTCGACAAGGCGAGCCTGAAGCTGGGGCTGGACAAAGCCGTGCTGCAGTCCATGTCCGGCAGGGATGGGAATATCGCTGGGGTGAGTGGGGATGGACATTGGGATGGACACACGGACACAGGGACACGAGGGATGGACACACGGACACGGGGATGGACACACAGACACAGGGCTGGACAAAGCCGTGCTGCAGTCCATGTCCGGCAGGGATGGGAATATCGCTGGGGTGAGTGGGGATGGACACACGGACACACGGACACACGGACATGGGGATGGACACATCGGACACACAGAGACACGGGGGCTGGACACACGGACACACAGACACGGGGCTGGACACACGGACACACGGACACAGGGATGGACACACGGACATGGGGATGGACACACAGACACGGACACAGGGCTGGACAAAGCCGTGCTGCAGTCCATGTCTGGCAGGGATGGGAACATTGCTGGGGTGAGTGGGGATGGACACACGGACACGGGGATGGACACACGGACACACGGACACGGGGCTGGACAAAGCCGTGCTGCAGTCCATGTCTGGCAGGGATGGAAATATCGCTGGGAGTGAGTGACAGATGGACATTGGGATGGACACACGGACACGGGATGGACACACAGACACGGGGCTGGACAAAGCCGTGCTGCAGTCCATGTCTGGCAGGGATGGGAACATTGCTGGGGTGAGTGGGGATGGACACACGGACACGGGGGATGGACACACGGACACGGGGCTGGACAAAGCCGTGCTGCAGTCCATGTCTGGCAGGGATGGAAATATCGCTGGGGTGAGTGAGGATGGACACACGGACACACGGACATGGGGATGGACACACGGACACACAGACACGGGGCTGGACACATGGACATGGGGATGGACACACGGACACAGGGACATGGGGATGGACACACGGACACACAGACACAGGGCTGGACAAAGCCGTGCTGCAGTCCATGTCCGGCAGGGATAGGAACATTGCTGGGGTGAGTGGGGATGGACACACGGACATGGGGATGGACACATGGACACACAGACACGGGGCTGGACAAAGCCGTGCTGCAGTCCATGTCTGGCAGGGATGGAAATATCGCGAGGGGTGAGTGACAGATGGACACACCGGACACGGGGATGGACACACGGACACGGGGATGGACACATGGACACGGGCATGGACACAACGGACACACGGACACAGGGATGGACACACAGACACACAGACACAGGGGCTGGACAAAGCCGTGCTGCAGTCCATGTCCGGCAGGGATGGAAACATTGCTAGGGTGAGTGGGGATGGACACACGGACACAGGATGGACACACGGACACACAGACAACGGGGATGGACACACGGACACAGGGATGGACACACGGACACGGGCTGGACAAAGCCGTGCTGCAGTCCATGTCTGGCAGGGATGGAAACATTGCTGGGGTGAGTGGGGATGGACACACGGACACAGGATGGACACACGGACACACAGACACGGGGATGGACACACGGACACAGGGATGGACACACGGACATGGGGATGGACACACAGACACGGACACAGGGCTGGACAAAGCCGTGCTGCAGTCCATGTCCGGCAGGGATGGGAACATTGCTGGGGTGAGTGGGGATGGACACTGGGATGGACACACGGACACACAGACACGGGGCCGGACAAAGCCGTGCTGCAGTCCATGTCTGGCAGGGATGGAAACATTGCTGGGGTGAGTGACACAGGATGGACACACGGACACAGGATGGCCAGAGGGATGGATAATTTTTGGGGTTCCAGGTCATATTTTGGGGTTCCAGGTCATATTTTGGGGTTCCAGGTCTGATAACTTTGGGGTTCCAGGTCAGATAAATTTTGGGGTTCCAGGTCACATTTTGGAGTTCCAGGTAATATTTTTGGGGTTCCAGACCAAATAATTTTTGTGGTTCCAGGTCATTCTTTTGCGTTCCAGAGCAGATTTTTTTTTTGGGGTTCCAGATTATATTTTGGGGTTCCAGATCAGATTTTTGGGGTTCCAGAGCAGGTTCTGGGTTCCAGATGAGGTTCTGGGTTGCAGACCCAGCAGTTCTACAAGCAGGAGATCGAGCACAGCTCCGTTATTCGTTTGGTTTTTGGAGGATTTTGGGATTCCAGGTTTGGTTTGGGAGTTCCAGATAAGGTTTTTGGGGTTCCAGGTGAGATTTTTGGGGTTCCAGATGAGGTTCTGGGTTGCAGATCCAGCAGTTCTCCAAGCAGGAGATCGAGGAAAGTTGGGATTTTAAGCTGCTATTTCGGGGTCCCAGGTTGGATTTTGGAGGATTTGGGGAACGCTGGTCAGGTTTTGCGGGTTCCAGAGCAGGTTTTGGGGTTCCAGATCAGATTTTTGGGGTTCCAGATCAGGTTTTTGGGTTCCAGATCCAGCAGTTCTCCAAGAAGGAGATCGACCACAGCTCTGTTTCTCGTTTGGGTTTTGGAGTTTTACGTTTGGTTCTAGGTTGGATTTTGGGAGGCCAGGTTTGGTTTGGGAGTTCCAGATCAGACTTTTGGGGTTCCAGATCAGATTTTGGGGTTCCAGATGAGATTTTTTGGGTTCCAGATGAAATTTTTGGGGTTCCAGATCAGGTTTTTGGGTTCCAGATCCAGCAGTTCTCCAAGAAGGAGATCGAGGACAGTTGGGATTTTAGGCTGTTATTTCGGGGTCCCTGGTTGGGTTTTGGATAATTTTGGGAGCCCTGGTCAGGTTTTTGTGTTCCAGATCAGATTTTTGGGGTTCCAGAGCAGGTTCTGGGTTCCAGATGAGGTTCTGGGTTCCAGATGAGGTTCTGGGGTTCCAGATGAGGTTCTGGGTTGCAGATCCAGCAGTTCTCCAAGAAGGAGATCGAGGACAGCTCTGTTACTCATTTGGGTTTTGGAGTTTTACATTTGGTTCCGGGTTGGATTTTTGGAGCCCCAATCTGATTTTTGGGGTTCCAGATGAGGTTTTGGGGTTCCAGAGCAGGTTCTGGGTTCCAGATGAGATTTTTGGGGTTCCAGAGCAGGTTTTTGGGTTGCAGATCCAGCAGTTCTCCAAGAAGGAGATCGAGGACCTGCTGCGCAAGGGCGCCTACGCCGCCATCATGGACGAGGGGCGACGAGGGGGCAGCCAAGTTCTGCGAGGAGGACATCGAGCAGATCCTGCTGAGGAGAACAACAACGATAACCATCGAGAGCGAGGGGAAAGGGTCTACCTTTGCAAAGGTGAGACACAGGTGGGACAGGTGAGAGACAGGTGAGACAGGTGAGACAGGTATGGGATAGATACAGGACAGGTGAGCTCCATCGAGCAGATCCTGCTGAGGAGAACAACCACGATAACCATCGAGAGCTGAGGGGAAAGGGTCTACCTTTGCAAGGTGAGACACAGGTGTGACAGGTGAGACAGGTATGGGATAGATACAGCACAGGTATGGGACAGGTGAGACAGGTATGGGATAGGTCACGGGACAGGTGAGCTCCATCGAGCAGATCCTGCTGAGGAGAACAACAACAATAACCATCGAGTGAGGGAAGGGATCCACCTTTGCCAAGGTGAGACACAGGTGGGACAGGTATGGGACAGGTGTGACAGGTACGGGACAGGTGTGATAGATACAGGACAGGTGAGCTCCATCGAGCAGATCCTGCTGAGGAGAACAACCACCATCACCATCGAGAGTGAGGGGAAAGGGTCTACCTTTGCAAAGGTGAGACACAGGTGGGACAGGTGAGACAGGTATGGGACAGGTGAGACAGGTATGGGACAGGTGAGCTCCATCAAGCAGATCCTGCTGAGGGAGAACAACCACCATCACCATCGAGAGCTGAGGGGGAAGGGATCCACCTTTGCAAAGGTGAGACACAGGTGTGACAGGTGAGACAGGTATGGGACAGGTGAAACAGGTATGGGATAGATACAGGACAGGTACGGGACAGGTGAGCTCCATCGAGCAGATCCTGCTGAGGAGAACAACCACCATCACCATCGAGAGCGAGGGAAGGGATCCACCTTTGCAAAGGTGAGACACAGGTGTGACAGGTGAGACAGGTATGGGATAGATACGGGACAGGTATGGGACAGGTGAGCTCCATCGAGCAGATCCTGCTGAGGAGAACCACGACAATAACCATTGAGAGCGAGGGCAAGGGATCCACCTTTGCAAAGGTGAGACACAGGTGGGACAGGTATGGGACAGGTGTGACAGGTACGGGACAGGTGTGATAGATACAGGACAGGTACGGGACAGGTGAGCTCCATCGAGCAGATCCTGCTGAGGAGAACAACAACCATCACCATCGAGAGTGAGGGGAAGGGATCCACCTTTGCAAAGGTGAGACACAGGTGGGACAGGTATGGGACAGGTGAGACAGGTATGGGACAGGTGTGATAGATACAGGACAGGTGTGATAGATACAGGACAGGTGAGCTCCATCGAGCAGATCCTGCTGAGGAGAACCACAACAATAACCATCGAGAGCGAGGGGAAGGGATCCACCTTTGCAAAGGTGAGACACGGGTGGGACAGGTGAGACAGGTATGGGACAGGTGTGATAGATACAGGACACTTGAGCTCCATCGAGCAGATCCTGCTGAGGAGAACAACAACCATCACCATCGAGAGCGAGGGGAAGGGATCCACCTTTGCAAAGGTGAGACACGGGTGTGACAGGTGAGACAGATATGGGACAGGTGAGATCGATATGAGACAGGTGGAACAGGTGTGCCTAGATGTGCTTAGGTGTATCCAGGTGTGCTCCAGGTGTGTCTGGCTGTGTCCAGGTGTGTCCTGGTGTATCGAGGTGTGCTCCAGGTGTGCCCAGGTGTATCCAGGTGTGTCTTGCTGTGCCCAGGTGTGTGCCAGGTGTATCCTGGTGTATCCAGGTGTGTGCCAGGTGTGCCCAGGTGTGTGCCAGGTGTGCCCAGGTGTATCCTCGTGTATCCAGGTGTGTCTGGCTGTGCCCAAGTGTGTGCCAGGTGTGTCTGACTGTATCCAGGTGTGTGCCCAGGTGTATCCTGGTGTATCCAGGTGTGTGCCAGGTGTGCCCAGGTGCGGCGCTGACCGCTGTGCCCCTCCCCCCCCAGGCCAGCTTCGTGGCGTCCGAGAACCGCACGGACATCGCGCTGGACGACCCCAACTTCTGGCAGAAGTGGGCCAAGAAGGCAGACCTGGACCTGGAGCTGCTCAACAGCAAGGTGAGCTCACCTGGGCACAGGTACCTGAGCAGGGAGGGGCTCACCTGGGCCTGGAGCTGCTCAACAGCAAGGTGAGCTCACCTGGGCACAGGTACCTGGGGACAGGTGAGCTCACCTGGACCTGGAGCTGCTCAACAGCAAGGTGAGCTCACCTGGGCGGGGTTACCTGGGCAGGGAGGGGCTCACCTGGACCTGGAGCTGCTCAACAGCAAGGTGAGCTCACCTGGGCGGGGTTACCTGGGGACAGGTGAGCTCACCTGGGCCTGGAGCTGCTCAACAGCAAGGTGAGCTCACCTGGGCAGGGTTACCTGGGGGCAGGTGAGCTCACCTGGACCTGGAGCTGCTCAACAGCAAGGTGAGCTCACCTGGGCAGGGTTACCTGGGCAGGGAGGGGCTCACCTGGACCTGGAGCTGCTCAACAGCAAGGTGAGCTCACCTGGGCGGGGTTACCTGGGGACAGGTGAGCTCACCTGGGCGGGGTTACCTGGGGACAGGTGAGCTCACCTGGACCTGGAGCTGCTCAACAGCAAGGTGAGCTCACCTGGGCGGGGTTACCTGGGGACAGGTGAGCTCACCTGGGCGGGGTTACCTGGGCAGGGAGGGGCTCACCTGGACCTGGAGCTGCTCAACAGCAAGGTGAGCTCACCTGGGTGGGGTTACCTGGGGACAGGTGAGCTCACCTGGGCAGGGTTACCTGGGGACAGGTGAGCTCACCTGGGTGGGGTTACCTGGGCAGGGAGGGGCTCACCTGAGCTCACCTGGGTGAGGTTACCTGGGCGGTCAGACTGACCACACTGACCGCTGAGTGACCACACTGACATTTTAATGGGTGTATTAATAATTTAATTACCGTACTGACCATTTAATAACAATACTGAGCCTTTAATGATCTCATTTCCCATTGTATGACCACACTGACCACTGAGTGACCACTGAGTGACCACACTCACTATTGACTGACCACATTGGCCATTTAAGGTCTGTACTGACCATTTAATGACAATAATGACCATTTAATGACCAGCCTGACTGTTCAGTGACCGTACTGACCACTGAGTGACCGCGCTGAGCGTTTAATGACCATTAATGACTGCACTGACCGCTGAGTGACCGCTGGGTGACCGTTCCAGAACACGCTGGTCATCGACACGCCGCGGGTGCGCAAGCAGAGCGGGTGTGGTCAGTGGGCACAGTGACCGTTTAATGGCCATTAACGATCGCACTGACCATTCAATGACCACACTGACCACTGAGTGACCACACTGACCGCTGAGTGACCATTCCAGAACACGCTGGTCATCGACACGCCGCGGGTGCGCAAGCAGAGCGGGTGTGGTCAGTGGGCACAGTGACCGTTTAATGACCATTAATGACCACACTGACCATTCAATGACCACACTGACCACTGAGTGACCATTGAGTGACCGCTCCAGAACACGCTGGTGATCAACACGCCGCGGGTGCGCAAGCAGAGCGGGTGTGGTCAGTGGGCACAGTGACCGTTTAATGACCATTAATGACCACACTGACCGCTGAGTGACCGCACTGAGCATTTAATGACCATTAATGACCGCACTGACCATTCAATGGCCACACTGACCACTGAGTGACCACTGAGTGACCGTTTCAGAACACGCTGGTCATCGACACGCCGCGGGTGCGCAAGCAGAGCGGGTGTGGTCAGTGGGCACAGTGACCGTTTAATGACCATTAATGACCACACTGACCATTCAATGGCCACACTGACCACTGAGTGACCATTGAGTGACCGTTCCAGAACACGCTGGTCATCGACACGCCGCGGGTGCGCAAGCAGACTCGCCACTTCAGCACGCTGCGGGACGACGACCTGCTGGACTTCTCGGAGCTGGACAGCGACGAGGAGCTGGAGCGGCTGGAGCGCGCCACGCGCCCGCGCCGGGGTCACGGCGGCCAGCAGGGTCAGCACGGCCAGCACGGACAGCACGGACAGCACGGCGGGCAGCAGGGCGGGCAGCAGGGCGGGCAGCAGCCGGCCGCAGCCCCTCCGGCCGCCCCGCAGCCCTTCGGCCGCAGCGAGTGCTTCCGGGTGGAGAAGCACCTGATGGTGTTTGGGTGAGCACACCTGGGGTCATTCGGTCACTCTGGGGTCACTCAGGGTCACCTGGGGTCAGTCAGGGGTCAGTTAGGGCCACCTGGGGTCAGTCAGGGTCACTCAGGGGTCACCTGGCCGCAGCGAGTGCTTCCGGGTGAAGAAGCACCTGATGGTGTTTGGGTGAGCACACCTGGGGTCAGTCAGGGGTCAGGGGTCAGTCAGGGTCGGTTAGGGTCACCTGGTGTCAGTCAGGGGTCATTTGGTCAGTCAGGGGTCAGTTAGGGTCACTCAGGGGTCACCTGGCCGCAGCGAGTGCTTCCGGGTGGAGAAGCACCTGATGGTGTTTGGGTGAGCACACCTGGGGTCAGTCAGGGTCAGGGGTCAGTCACGGGTCAGTTAGGGTCACCTGGGGTCAGTCAGGGTCACTCAGGGGTCACCTGGCTGTAGCGAGTGCTTCCGGGTGGAGAAGCACCTGATGGTGTTCGGGTGAGCACCTGGGGTCACTCAGGGGTCATTTGGTCACTCAGGGTCACCTGGGGTCAGTCGGGTCATTAGGGTCAGTCAGGGGTCATTAGGGTCACCTGAATGGTCACTGGATGGTCAGTGTGGCCACCAGTCAGCTGACCCCTAGCTGACCCCCAGCTGACCCCAGGTGACCACATTGGTCATGCTGACCCAGTTAACCCTTTGGTAACCTCTGGGTGACCCCTGAGTGACCATTCACTGACCCCTGAGTGACCATTGACCCTTTACTGACCCTGTTAACCCTTTACTGACCCCTGAGTGACCACAGTGACCCCCGAGTGACCATTCCCTGACCCCCTGAGTGACCACACTGGCCATGCTGACCCCGTTAACCCTTTAGTGACCCCATTAACTCCTTAGTGACCACAGTGGCCATTCCCTGACCCTGAGTGACCCCTGACCCTTTACTGACTCCTGAGTGGCCACACTGACCCCTGAGTGACCCCTGAGTGACCATTCCCTGACCCTGAGTGACCCCTGACCCTTTACTGACAGCATTAACCCTTTACTGACCCCTGAGTGACCCCGTTAACCGTTTAATGACCTCATTAACCCTTTACTGACCCCTGAGTGACCACACTGATCACTCCCTGACTCCTGAGTGGCCATTCACTGACCCCTGAGTGACCCCTGAGTGACCATTCCCTGACCCTGAGTGATTGCTGACCCTTTACTGACAGCATTAACCCTTTACTGACCCCTGAGTGACCCCTGACCCTTTACTGACAGTATTAACCCTTTACTGACCCCTGAGTGACCCCGTTAACCGTTTAATGACCTCATTAACCCTTTACTGACCCCATTAACCCTTTACTGACCCCTGAGTGACCACACTGATCACTCCCTGACCCCTGAGTGGCCATTCACTGACCCCTGAGTGACCCTGTTAACCGTTTAATGACTTCATTAACCCTTTACTGACCCCTGAGTGACCCCTGAGTGACCACTGGCCCTTTACTGACCCCTGAGTGACCCCATTAACCATTTAATGACCCCGTTAACCCTTTCTTGGCCCTGTTAACCCTTTAGTGACCCCGTTAACCCTTTCCTGACCCCATTAACCCTTTCCTGGCCCCTGAGTGACCCTCGTAACCGTCTCCTGACCCCTCACTGACCATTCCCTGGCCCCATTAAACACCATTAACCCTTTAGTGACCCCGTTAACCCTTTCCTGGCCTCGTTAACCCTTCCCTGGCCCTGTTAACCCTCTCCTGGCCCCTCACTGACCATTCTCTGACCCTGTTAACCCTTTCCTGCCCCCATTAACCCTCTCCTGCCCCCGTTAACCCTCTCCTGTCCCCTCCCTGCCCCTCCGTGCCCGTTAACCCTTTAGTGACCCCGTTAACCCTTTCCTGGCCTTGTTAACCCTTTCCTGACCCCGTTAACCCTCTCCTGGCCCCATTAACCCTTTCCTGACCCCTCCTGACCGTCCCCTGCCCCCGTTAACCCTTTAGTGACCCCATTAACCCTCTCCTGACCCCTGAGTTACCCCATTAACCCTCTCCTGGCCCCTCCCTGGACCCTCCCTGCCCCGTTAACCCTTTAGTGACCCCGTTAACCCTTTCCTGGCCCCATTAACCCTTTCCTGCCCCCATTAACCCTTTCCTGCCCCCATTAATCCCTCCCTGCCCCTCTCCGTGCCCCGTTAACCCCGTCGCTGCCGTAGGTGGGGCGCATGGCGGGAGCTGGCCGCCCGGGCCGGTTCCGGCGCCGCCTGTCGGAGCGGGACGTGGAGGGGCTGGCCAGGCCATCCTGCTCTTCTGCCTGCTGCACTTCCGCTGGCTGACGACGGCACGCGGGCGCTGCTCTGGGGGCTGCTGGGCGCGGGGGACAACGGCCGCAGCCGCACAGGTCAGTCTGGGGTCAGTCTGGGGTCAGTTCAGGGTCAGTCCATGCTCTGGGGGCTGCTGGGCGCTGGGGACAACGGCCGCAGGTGGACAGGTCAGTCTGGGGGGCTGGGGGGCTGGGGGGCTGGGGGTCAGTTCATGCTCTGGGGGCTGCTGGGCGCGGGGACAACGGCCGCAGGTGGACAGGTCAGTCTGGGGGCTGGGGGGTCTGGGGGTCACTGTGGGGCTGGGGGCTGCTGGGCAGCGGGGGACAACGGCCGCAGCCGGACAGGTCAGTCTGGGGGGGGCTGGGGGGGTCAGTGTGGGGCTGGGGGGTCAATGTAGGGGCTGGGGGCTGCTAGGCAGCGGGGGACAACGGCCGCAGATGGACAGGTCAGTCTGGGGGGGGGCCTGGGGGGTCAGTGCAGGGTCTGGGGGCTGCTGGGCCCGGGGGAGAAACGGCCGTAGGTGGACAGGTCAGTCTGGGGGGATGGGGGGCTGGGGGTCAGTGCAGGGGCTGGAGGGTCAGTGTGGGCCTGGGGGGGCTGGCCATTTATTCACTGACCATTGTCCCAGCCCCACTGACCATTCCCACTGGCCACACTGACCACTGATCTCTGTCTGTCACCACACTGACCGTTCATTCACCGACCACTCATCTCTGTCCCTGGCCCCACTGACCACACTGACCACTGATCTTTGTGACCACACTGACCGTTCATTCACTGACCACTGACCGTTCCCCACTGACCATTGTCCTGCCCCAGTGACCCCACTGACCACTGACCATTGTCCTGTCCCAGTGACCATTGTCCTGGCCTCGCTGACCATTTACTCACTGACCATTGTCCCAGCCTCAGTGACCATTCCCGCTGACCACACTGACCACTGATCTCTGTCTGTGACCACACTGACCGTTTATTCACTGACCACTGACCATTGTCTTGCCTGACTGATCGTTTGTTCACTGACCATTGTCTCAGCCCCACTGACCATTCCCCACTGACCACTGATCTTTGTGACCACACTGACCGTTCATTCACTGACCACTGACCGCTCCCCACTGACCATTGTCCTGTCCCAGTGACCCCACTGACCACTGACCATTGTCCTGGCCCACTGACCACACTGACCATTTATTCACTGACCCCAGTGACCAGTGACCATTGTCCTGGCCCCAGTGACCATTCCCACGCGGACCCCTGACCCTAGTGACCCCAGTGACCACACTGACCATTGCCCTGACCCCACTGACCATTCCCCACTGACCACTCATCTCTGTCCCTGGCTCCACTGACCTCACTGACCACTGGTCTCTGCCCATGACCTCACTGACCGTTTATTCGCTGACCACTGACCAGTGACCTTTGTCCTGCCCCAGTGACCCCACTGACCATTTATTCACTGACCCCACTGACCAGTGACCATTGTCCTGCTCCCCTGACCATTCCCCCACTGACCCCTGATCTCTGTCCATGACCACACTGATCGTTCATTCACTGACCAGTGACCTTTGTCCTGGCCCCACTGACCATTTATTCACTGACCATTGTCCCAGCACACTGACCACACTGACCATTCCCATGCTGACCACAGTGACCCCAGTGACCCCCCCGCGCCGGCCCCGCCCCACACTGACCCCGCCCCGCCCCCAGGCCCGCCGGCCCCGCCCCTCCCCCGCGGCCGCAAGGGCCGGAAGGCGCCGAAGGTTCCGGAAGGTTCCGGGCCCGAGTGGCTGCGGCTGCGCCCCGAGGAGCTGCTGCAGGACGAGGGGTACAGGAAGCACCTGCGGCACCAGGGCAGCAAGTACGGACACGGGGGGGATGGGGGTTTTGGGATTTTTTGGGGTTTTCTTGGGGTTTTTTTTGGGAGTTTTTTGGGATTTTTTGGGATTTTTTGGGGGGTTTTTTTGGGATTTTTTTGGATTTTTTTAGAGATTTTTTGGGATTTTTATGAGGATTTTTTGGGGGATTTTTTGGGATTTTTTAGGATTTTTATCAGAATTTTTTGGGGATTTTTTGGGGGAATTTTTGGGATTTTTAGAATTTTCTTGGGATTTTTGGATTTTTTGGGTTGTTTTTTTTTCCAGGGTTTTTTGGGGTTTTTCAGGATTTTTGGGGTTTTTGGGATTTTTAGGAGTTTTATCAGGATTTTTGGGGGATTTTTGGGATTTTTTCAGGGTTTTTGGGATTTTTTCAGGATTTTTGGGATTTTTTTTTTTCAGGATTTTTTGGGATTTTTTTCAGGATTATTTTGGAATTTCTTTCAAGATTTTTGGGGATTATTTGGGATTTATATCAGGATTTTTTTGGGATACTTTGGGATTTTTTTCAGGATTTTTTTGGGATTTTTAAAAATTTTGATCAGGATTTTTTTGGGATTTTTTTCAGGATTTTTTGGGGTTTTTTTTGAATTTGTTTCAGGATGTTTTGGGGTTTATTTTGGGTTGTTTTGGGAGCTGCTGCAGGACGAGGGGTACAGGAAGCACCTGCGGCACCAGGGCAGCAAAGACGGACACTGGGGGGCTGGGGGAGATTGGGGAGTTTTAGGAATTTTTGGGGATTTTTGGGGATTTTTTGGGATTTTTTTACGATTTTTTGAGATTTTTTTCAGGATTTTTTGGGGGTTTTTTGGGGTTTTTTTTAGGATTTTTATCAGGATTTTTTGGAGATTTTTTGGGTTTTTTATCAGGATTTTTTTGGAGGATTTTTTGGGATTTTTTTAGGATTTTTTGGGGATTTTTTCAGGATTTTTTGGGGGATTTTTTTGAGGATTTTTTAGGATTTTTTTTTATTTTTATCAGGATGTTCTTGTGATTTTTTTCAGGAATTTTTGGGATTTCTTTCAAGATTTTTGGGGGTTATTTGGGATTTTTATCAGGATTTTTTGAATTTATTTTATTTTTTCAGGATTTTTATCAGAATATTTTCAGGATTTTTTCGGGGATTTTTGGGGATTTTTTGGGATTTTTGGAGTTTTTTGTATTTTTTGGATTGTTTTTGGGTTGAAATTTTTTGGTTTTAGGATCCTTTTGAGGGTCAGGACTCTTCCAATTTTAGGGTTATTTTGGGGCTGGTTTAGGGCATTTTTTGGGTTTTTTTTCAGGGGATTTTGGGTTTTTTGGGGTGGATTTTTTTTTCAATTTTTTTTAATTTTTTTTTTAAATTTTTGGCAATTTTTGGGTTAAAACTTTGTGTTTTCAGGATCGTTTTGAGGGTCAGGACTTAAAATTTTAGGGTTATTTTGGGGCTATTTTGGTTCATTTTTGGGGTTTTTTAAGGGGATTTTGGGGTTTTTGGGGTGGATTTTTTTTTTTTTTTTAATAATTTTTTTAATTTTTGGCATTTTTGGGGTTAAAAATTTGTGGTTTTAGGATCTTTTTGAGGGTCAGGACTCTTCCAATTTTAGGATTATTTTGGGGGCTGTTTTGGGGGCCGTTTTTTTGTTTTTTCAGAGGATTTTGGGGGTTTTGGGGTGGATTCTTTTTAATTTTTTTAATTTTTTTTAAATTTTTGGGATCTTTTGGGGTTAAAACTTTGTGTTTTCAGGATCCTTTTGAGGGTCAGGACTCTCTATTTCCTGCGGCACGAGGTGATCGGGGACCAGGCCGAGAAGGTGCTGGGCGGGGCCAGCGCCAGGTGAGGGAATTTGGGGGAGTTTGGGGGATTTTAGGGAATTTGGGGGATTGGGGTTTTGGGGGCAATTCTGAGGGTTTTGGGGTTTCGGGGTTTGCAGGGGGGCTGGTTCTCCCCAATTTTGGGGTCCCTCACCCCATTTTGGTGCCCCCTGACCCCATTTTGGGGTCCCTAACCCCAATTTCGTGCCCCCCAGCGAGGTGCAGATCTGGGTCACTCACCCCATTTTGGGAATCCCTCTCCCCATTTTGGTGCCCCCTGACCCCATTTTTGGGGTCCCTCTCCCCATTTTGGGGGTCCCTGACCCGGATTTTGGCCCCCCTGACCCCATTTTGGGGGTCCCTGACCCCGATTTTGGCCCCCCAGCGAGGTGCAGATCTGGGTCCCTCTCCCCAATTTGGTGCCCTCTGACCCCATTTTGGGGTCCCTGACCCCGATTTTTGGGGTCCCTAACCCCAATTTGGTGTCCCCCAGTGAGGTGCAGATCTGGGTCACTCACCCAATTTTGGGGGTCCCTCTCCCCAATTTTTGGGGTCCCTGACCCGGATTTTTGGGTCCCTGACCCCATTTTCGGGGTCCCTCTTCCCATTTTTGGTGTCCCTGACCCCATTTTGGGGTCCCTAACCCCAAATTTGGCCCCCCTAGCGAGGTGCAGATCTGGGTGCCTGACCCCAATTTTTGGGTCCCTGACCCGGATTTGGGGGTCCATGACCCCGCTTCGTGCCCCCTGACCCCATTTTTGGGGTCCCTCTCCCCATTTTCGGGGTCCCTCTCCCCATTTTTGGTGTCCCTGACCCCATTTTGGGGGTCCCTGACCCTAATTTCATGCCCCCCAGCGAGGTGCAGATCTGGGTCCTCTCTCCAATTTCGTGCCCCCTGACCCCATTTTTGGTGCCCTGACCCCATTTTGACGGTCCCAGACCCCATTTTGGGGTCCCTCTCCCCATTTTCGAGGTCCCTAACCCCATTTTTGCCCCCCTAACCCCAAATTTGCCCCCAGCGAGGTGCAGATCTGGGTGCCGCTGCTGCCGCAGCCGGAGGCGCCCGTCGCCCTGGTGGGACCCCCGAGGCCGACAAGTCCCTCCCTGCTGGGGGTCTTCAAACACGGTAATTTGGGGAATTTTGGGGGTTTTGGGGAAATTTGGGGGTTTGGGGTGGGGTCTGCCCTGCTGGGGGTCTTCAAACACGGTAAATCCCAAAATTTGGGGAAATTTGGGGGGTTTGGGGTGGGGTCCATCCTGCTGGGGGTCTTCAAACACGGTAAATTTGGGAATTTTGGGGAAATTTGGGGAAATTTGGGGGGTTTTGGGGGGTTTGGGGAGGGGTCTGCCCTGCTGGGGTCTTCAAACACGGTAAATTTGGGAAATTTTGGGGATTTTTGGGTGATTTTGGGGGATTTAGGTGTGGGGTCCCTCCTGCTGGGGGTCTTCAAACACGGTAAATCCCAAAATTTGGGGAAATTTGGGGGGTTGGGGGGTTTGGGGTGGGGTCCGTCCTGCTGGAGGTCTTCAAACACGGTAAATTTGGGAAATTTGGGGAAATTTGGGGGTTGGGGGGTTTGGGGTGGGGTCCGTCCTGCTGGGGGTCTTCAAACACGGTAAATTTGGGAAATTTGGGGAAATTTGGGGGGTTGGGGGGTTTGGGGTGGGGTCCGTCCTGCTGGGGGTCTTCAAACACGGTAAATTTGGGAAATTTGGGGAAATTTGGGGGTTGGGGGTTTGGGGTGGGGTCCGTCCTGCTGGGGGTCTTCAAACACGGTAAATTTGGGAATTTTGGGAAATTTGGGGAGTTTGGGGGGTTTGGGGGGTTTGGGGGGGTCCCTCCTGCTGGGGGTCTTCAAACACGGTAAATTTGGGAATTTTGGGGGATTTTTGGGGATTTTTGGGGGGGTTTGGGGGGGTTTGGGGAGGGGTCCATCCTGCTGGGGGTCTTCAAACCACGGTAATTTGGGAATTTTGGGAAATTTGGGGGAAATTTGGGGGGGTTTGGGGTGGGGTCTGTCCTGCTGGGGGTCTTCAAACACGGTAAATCCCAAAATTTGGGGAAATTTGGGGAATTTGGGGAGGGGTCTGTCCTGCTGGGGGTCTTCAAACCACGGTAAATTAGGAAATTTGGGGAAATTTGGGGATTTTGGGGGGTTTGGGGGGTTTGGGGAGGGGTCCATCCTGCTGGGGGTCTTCAAGCCACGGTAAATTTGGGAAATTTGGGGAAATTTGGGGGTTTTGGGGGGTTTGGGGAGGGGTCTGTCCTGCTGGGGGTCTTGAAGCACGGTAAATCCCAAAATTTGGGGACTTTAGGGTTTATTTTGGGTTATTTTTTTGTATTTTGGGTTATTTTAACGGGGTTTTTTGCTGTTTTTTCGGGGTTTTTTGCAGTTTTTTGCTAACCACGTTTATTTTGGGGTGGATTTTGGGATTTTAGGGTACGAGAGGTCCCACACCATGAGGGCTGACCCCGCCCTGAGTTTGGGGTGAATTTTGGGGTGAATTTTGGGTTATTTCTGTGTATTTTGGGTTATTTTAACCGGGTTTTTCGGGGTTTTTGCAGATTTTTGTTAACCACGATTATTTTGGGGGTGGATTTTGGGATTTTAGGGTACGAGAGGGTACCACACCATGAGGGCTGACCCGCCCTGTGCCTGGGGGTGAATTTTGGGTTTATTTGGGGTTTATTTGGGTTATTTCTGTGTATTTTGGGTTATTTCTGTGTATTTTGGGTTATTTTAACCGGGTTTTTCGGGGTTTTTGCAGTTTTTCACTAACAGAGATTATTTTGGGGTGGAATTTGGGATTTAGGGTACGAGAGGTACCACACCATGAGGGCTGACCCCGCCCTGAGTTTGGGGTGAATTTTGGGGTTATTTTGGGTTATTTTGGGTTATTTCTGTGTATTTTGGGTTATTTTAACCGGGTTTTTCGGGGTTTTGCAGTTTTTGCTAACCACGTTTATTTTGGGGTGGATTTTGGGATTTTAGGGTATGAGAGGTACCCCACCATGAGGGCTGACCCCGCCCTGAGTTTGGGGTGAATTTTGGGTTTATTTTGGGTTATTTCTGTGTATTTTGGGTTATTTCTCTGTATTTTGGGTTATTTTAACCGGGTTTTTCGGGGTTTTTGCAGTTTTTGACTAACAGAGATTATTTTGGGGTGGATTTTGGGATTTTAGGGTACGAGAGGTACCACACCATGAGGGCTGACCCCGCCCTGTGCTTCCCTGGCCAAGGCCGGGGTCCCGACGCCCGCGGCCGTGGCGGCGAGCAGCGGCTGGAGGGGCCCGAGGGGTGAGTGGGGAAATTTGGGGGGTCCTGGCGGGGGCCTGGGGGGGGTTTGGGGGGGCCTGGGGGGTCTGGGGAAATTGGGGAATTTTGGGAAATTTTGGGGATTTTTGAGGGGATTTTTGGGGGTTTGAGGATTTTTGGTGAATTTTGGTGAATTTTGGGGGAATTTGGGAGGATTTCGGTGGTTTTGGGGAGTTTTGGAATTTTGGGGGGTTGAGGGAGTTTGGGGAGGGTTTAGGGAATTTTGGGAATTTTTGGTGATTTTTGGGGGGGATTTTTGGGGGGTTTGAGGGATTTTTGGTGAATTTTTGGGGGAATTTGGGGAGGATTTAGGTGGTTTTGGGGGGATTTTTGGGGAGTTTTGGAATTTTGGGGGGTTGAGGGAGTGTTGGGAGGGTTTGGGGAATTTTTGGGAGTTTTGGGATTTTTCGGGGGTTTGAGGGACTTTTGGTGAATTTTGGGGAATTTGTGGGAATTTCGGGAGGCTTTGGGGGTTTTGGGAGTTTTGGGATTTTGGGGATATTTTAGGGATATTTTTGGGGGGCTATGGGGGATTTTTAGGGAATTTTTCTACGATTTTTGGGGGTTTGATGAATTTGGGTTTTTGCTCCCAAATTCAGGTTTTCCCAAAATATTCGAGTTTTTTCTTAAAACCCCCCAAAATTTGGGTTTTTCCCCAAAATTCAGTTTTTCCCCCAAAATTTTGGTTTTCCCCCAGACCCCCGAATTGGGGCCCCTGATGACCCAGCCATGCTAATACCGACCGGCCCGGGCCGGGCTGAGTGCAACTCAGGGCTGAGGCCCCGGGGGTTTGGGGGCAATTTGGGGGGGTTTTGGGGCGATTTTGGGTTTTTTGGGGTGAACTCAGGGGTTCTGGGGCCTCCCCAGGGCTGATTCCGACAGGGACCCCGAGGACCCCGAGTACAGACTTCTGCAGGGGGCGAGGAGGAGTGAGAGGGCAGGAGCCCCAAAACAGCCCAAAATACCCAAAAATAACCCAAAATACCCCACAATTATCCCAAAATCTGCCTCAAAATACCCCAAAAATACCCAAAAATACCCCAAAATCCGCCCAAAATACCTCAAAACTATCCCAAAATCCACCCAAAAATACCCCAAAATCCGCTCAAAAATACCAAAAAAGTACCCCAAAAATACCCCAAAATTATCCCAAAACCCACCCAAAATACCCAAAAAATAACCCAAAATTATCCCAAAATCCGCCCAAAATCCACCCAAAAATACCCAAAAATACCCCAAAATCCACCCCAAAAACTATTCCAAAATCTACCCCAAAATTATCTCAAATCCACCCCAAAATTATCCCAGAATCCCCCCAAAAAAATCCTAAAATTCTTTTCAGTTTTCCCAAAATTCCCCTTAAATCCTCTCCGAAATCCTTCCCAATTCCCCCAAAGTCCATCCCAAAATCCCAAAAAATCCCCAAAAATTCTCCCAAAAATCTCCAAAATCCCTCCCAAAAATCCCGAAAATTCTCCCAAAATCTCCAAAATTCCTCCCAAGAATCCCCAAAAATCCCAAAAATCCCCAAAAATTCTCCCGAAAATCTCCAAAATTCCTCCCAAAAGTCCCAAAAAAATCCCCAAAAATTCTCCCAGAAATCCTTAAAATTCCTCCCAAAAATCCCCAAAAAATCCTCCCAAAATCCCTCCCAAAAATCTCCAGAATCCCTCCCAAAATTCCCAATTTTCCATTCCAAAATTCCCATTTTTCCCCCCAAATCCCCTGCCCCTCCCCCCCCCCCCGGGTTTTGGGGGTCTGGGGTCTCTGGCCCCTCCCCCCCGGTTTTGGGGCTCTCTCTGACCCCTCCCCCCAGAGTGACCCCCTGGCCGGCGCCCGGCGAGGGAGATTTCGGTGGTGGACGGGGACGAAGGTAGGGGGACCCAAAATCCCCAAAATCACCCAAAACTATCCAAAATTACCCAAAATTACCCAGAATCCCCCAAAATCCACCACAATTAACCCAAAATTATCCAAAATTAACTCAAAATTACCCAAAATTATCCCAAAATCACCCAAAATCACTCAAAATTGCCCAAAATTACCCAGAATCCCCCAAAATCGCCCAAAATTACCCCAAAATTATCCAAAATTAACCTAAAATTACCCAGAGTCCCCCAAAATCACCCAAAATTATCGAAAATTACCCCAAAATTATCCCAAAATCACCCAAAATCAAATTCCCCAAAATCCCCCAAAATTATCCAAAATTATCCCAAAATCCCCCAAAATTACCAAAATTATCCGAAATTAACCCAAAATTACCCAGAATCCCTCAAAATCACCCAAAATTATCCAAAATTAACCCAAAATTACCCCAAAATTATCCCAAAATCACCCAAAATTACCCCAAATTACCCAAAATTACCCAGAATCACCAAAGCCACCCAAAATTACCCAAAATTATCCAAAATTAACCCAAAATTACCCCACAATTATCCCAAAATCACCCAAAATTACCCAGAATCACCAAAAATCACCCAGAATTACCAAAAATCACCCAAAATCCCCCAAAATTAACCCAAAATTATCCAAAATTAACCCAAAATTACCCAACATTATCCCAAAATCAGCCAAAATTACCCAGAATACCCAAAAATCACCCCAAAATAGCCCAAGAAAATCACCAAGAGTACCCAAAAAATAATCCAAAGTGCCCAAAAATAACCCAAGAATATCCCAAAGTACCCGGAAAATAATCCAAAAATACCCGGAATCAACCCAAAATACCCAAAAATGACCCCAGGCTGACCCCAGAGTGGCCATGACCCCCAAACTGACCCCAGAGTGACCCAAGCTGACCCCAAACTGACCCCCAGTGACCCCACACTGACCCCAGACTGACCCCAGACTGACCCCAGTGACCCCAGGCTGACCCCAGAGTGGCCATGACCCCCAAACTGACCCCAGAGTGAACCAAGCTGACCCCAAAGTGACCCCCACTGACCCCAGAGTGACCATTGCCCCCAAACTGACCCAAACTGACCATTGCCCCCAGACTGACCCCAGAGTGACCCCAGACTGACCCCAGTGACCCCCACTGACTCCCCACTGACCCCCAGTGACCATTGCCCCCCAACTGACCCTTCCCCACACTGACCCCCCACTGACTGCTAAATAACCCCACAGTGACCCCCAGTGACCCCAGACTGACCCCAGTGACCCCCAGTGACCCCAGAGTGACCATTGCCCCCAAACTGACCCAAACTGAACATTGCCCCCCAGACTGACCCCAGAGTGACCATTATCCCCCCAGACTGACCCCAGTGACCCCCAGTGACCCCAGTGACCATTGCCCCCTACACTGACCCAAACTGACCATTGCCCCCAGACTGACCCCAGAGTGACCACTGCCCCCCTAACCAACCCTTCCCCCCAGACCCGGTGTCCGGCCCGCCTCGGCTCGGCCCCGCCCCTCTGTGGCCGCGGGCGCTGGCGCTGACCGCTTCGCTTCCGCCGCCTGCTGGGGGCAGCGCAGCGCGGCCGGGCCCCGCTCCGAGCCCGGACCGGAACCGGCGCCCGAACCGGAACCGGGGCGGGAACCGGAACCGGAACCGGAACCGGAACCGGGGCGGAGCGGCGGCGGCAGCGGCGCGGCCATGACGGCGCCCGGCGCGACAAGCAGCAGCGGTGAGCCAGATTTCGGGGGATTTCGGGGTTTTTTGGGGTTTTGGGGGGGTCACACGGCGTCGGGAACCCCAAATTTGGGTTCGGCCACCCCGAAAACCCCCCGGGGTGGGGGCGGGGCGGCCATTTTGGGGGTTTTTTACCCTTCCAGGACCTTGGCAAAGCTGTGGAGTTTTGGGTCAAAAGCCAAAATTTGGCGTTTTCGGGGTTCGGCGCCGCCGAGGTTTTGGGTTTTGGGCTGAGGAGACCCAAAGTTTCTCGTTTTGTGAAAGTTTTGATCCATCCAAATGGGATTTTTGCCCTTCCAGGACCTCGGCAAAGTTGTCAAATCTGGGTTCAGGACCCAAAACGGGTTCAGAAAAACTAAAATCTAATTTTTTGGGGTGAAGAGACCCAAAATTCTCTCGTTTCATGTGGGTTTTGTTCCACCAAAATGTGATTTTTACCCTTCCAGGACCTTGCCAAAATTGCCAAATTTCAGTGCAGGACCCGAAACGGGTTCAGGAAAACCAAAATTTCATTTTCTGAGTGAAAAGACCCAAAATCTCTCGTTCTGCAGTTTTATGTTCCCCAAAATGTGAATTTTGCCCTTCCAGGACCTTCCCTACGGCACTTGGGGTTTTCTCCATTTTTCACCGTTTTTTGTCGTTTTTTCACCATTTTTTCACCATTTTTTCACCTTTTTTCACCATTTTTTTTCCATTTTTCCCAATTTCTCCATTTCTCTCCCCATTCCCAGCTGGACCCATCGTGAGCAGGCGGATTTCCTGACTTTTGGTAGATTTTGGGTGGTTTTAGGTCATTTTTTGTCATTTTTTCGCCGTTTTTTCACCGATTTTCGCCGTTTTTTCATCGATTTTCACCATTTTTTTTTTCATTTTTCCCAATCTCTCCGTTTCTCTCCCCGTTCCCAGCTGGACCCGGCGTGAGCAGGCGGATTTCCTGACTTTTGGTTGATTTTGGGAGTTTTTGGGGTGTTTCTGGGTGGTTTTTTTGCCGTTTTTCCACCGTTTTTTGTCATTTTTTCCCCATTTTTTCACCGATTTTCGCCGTTTTTTCACCGATTTTCACCATTTTTTTTTCATTTTTCCCAATCTCTCTCTGTTTTTCCCCATTCCCAGCTGGACCCGGCGGGAGCAGGCGGATTTCCTGCGCGTGGCCTCCACCTTCGGCGTGGAGCTGGAGCCGGGCTCGGGCCGGTTCCGCTGGGGCCGGTTCCGCGCCCTGGCCAACCTGGAGCGGCGCTCGGACGCGGAGCTGACGCGCTTCTACCACGGCTTCGTGGCCATGTGCCGGCAGGTGTGCCGGCTGCCGCCCGCACCTGGGGATGGTAATGAGCAAAAATGCCAAATTCTGGGGGTTTGGGCTCAAAAAATGGGGTTTTCGATGTTAAACACTCAGTGCCGGCAGGTGTGCCGGCTGCCGCCCGCACCTGGGGATGGTAATGACCAAAAATCCCAAAATCGCCGAAATTCGGGGGTTTTAACCCAAAAATGGGGTTTGTGGGGGTTTAAACACTCTGTGCCGGCTGCCGCCCGCGCCCGGGGATGGTAATGAGCAAAATTCCAAAATCGCCGAAATTGGGGGTTTTAACCCAAAAATGGGGTTTGTGGGGGTTTAAACACTCAGTGCCGGCTGCCGCCCGCGCCGGGGATGGTAATGATGAAAAATGCCAAATTTGGGGGTTTGGGCCAAAATCGGGGTTTTAACCCAAAAATGGGGTTTTAGATGTTAAACACTCTGTGCCGGCAGGTGTGCCGGCTGCCGCCAGCGCCTGGGGATGGTAATGCCAAAATTATCAAATTTGGGGGTTTGGGCCAAAATCGGGGATTTTAACCCAAAAAATGGGGTTTGTGGGGGTTTAAACACTCTGTGCTGGCAGGTGTGCCGGCTGCCGCCAGCGCCCGGGGATGGTAATGCCCAAAATTACCAAATTTGGGGGTTTGGGCCAAAATCGGGGGTTTTAACTCAAAATGAAACTAATTCTGGGGTTTAAACACTCTGTGCCGGCTGCCGCCAGCGCCTGGGGATGGTAATGCCAAAAATTCCAAAATCACCGAAATTCTGGGGTTTGGGGCCAAAAAATGGGGTTTTAGATGTTAAACACTCAGTGCCGGCAGGTGTGCCGGCTGCCGCCACACCTGGGGATGGTAATGCCAAAATCACTGAAATTGGGGGTTTTAAGCCAAAAACTGGGGTTTGTGGGGGTTTAAACACTCTGTGCCGGCTGCCGCCCGCACCTGGAGATGGTAATGCCAAAAATGCCGAAATTTGGGGGGTTTGGGGCCAAAAAATGGGATTTTAGAAATTAAACACTCAGTGCCGGCAGGTGTGCCGGCTGCCGCCCGCGCCTGGGGATGGTAATGACCAAAATTACCAAATTATTGGGGTTTGGGCCCAAAAAATGGGGTTTGTGTGGGTTTAAAAAAATCCTGAAAAACATCCCAAAATTCGGGGGGTTTAGGCCCAAAATCGGGGGGTTTTAACTCAAAATGAAACTAATTCTGGGGGTTTAAACACTCTGTGCCGGCTGCCGCCCGCCCCCGGGGATGGTAACGCTGAAAACTCAAAAATTTGGGGGAAATTTGGAGGGTTTGAGCCCAAAATTGGGAGGTTTGAACCCAAAATCACACAGTTTTACCCCAAATCAAAAGTGTTTTTCTGTTCCAGTGCCCCCCGCTGTCCCCCTCCTCTCCCAGTCTCCCCCCCCGGCCCTGCGCTGCCCGTCCCAGTTTAACCCTTTCAGTCCCAATTTAACCTGTTCTTACCCAATTTAACCATTTCTAACCCATTTTTACCCATTTTTAACGGGGTTTTTCCCATTTTAACCAATTTCATTGTATTTTCTCTCTGTTCCAGTGTCACCCCCACTGTCCCCCTCCCCTGCCCGTGTCCCCGCCCTGGCCCTGCGCTGCCTGTCCCAGTTTAACCCTTTCTGTCCCAGTTTAACCCTTTCTGACCCAATTTAACCCTTTCTAACCCATTTTTTACCCGTTTTTAACGGGGTTTTTCCCATTTAACCAATTTCATTGTATTTTCTCTCTGTTCCAGTGCCCTCACTGCTGTCCCCCTCCTCTCCCGGTCTCCCCGCCCTGGCCCTGCGCTGCCCGGTCCCAGTTTAACCCTTTCTGACCCAATTTAACCATTTCTAACCCATTTTTTACCCGTTTTTAACGGGGTTTTTTCCCATTTTAACCAATTTCATTGTATTTTCTCTCTCCCAGTGCCCCCACCGCTGTCCCCCCTCCCCTGCCCGTGTCCCCCGCCCTGGCCCTGCGCTGCCTGTCCCAGTTTAACCCTTTCTGTCCCAGTTTAACCCTTTCTGACCCAGTTTAACCATTTTTACCCGTTTTTAACGGGGTTTTTCCCATTTTAACGGGTTTTTTTCCCATTTTAACCAATTTCATTGTATTTTCTCTCTCTCCCAGTGCCCCCTGCTGTCCCCCTCCTCTCCCAGTCTCCCCCCGGCCCTGCGCTGCCTGTCCCAGTTTAACCCTTTCTGTCCCAGTTTAACCCTTTCTGTCCCAGTTTAACCCTTTCCTACCCAATTTACCCATTTCTAACCCGCTTTTAACGGGGTTTTTCCCAGTTTTTGACCATTCTCTCTCTGTTTTCTCTCTCCCAGTGCCCCCATCGCTGTCCCCCCTCCCCTGCCCGTGTCCCCCCTGGCCCTGCGCTGCCTGCGCCGCCTGTCGCTGCTGCGCTGCCTCCGCGAGCGCTGTCCTGCCCCACCCGGCGCTGGGCTCGCTGCTGGCTTGGCTGCCCCCCGGCTCGCTGCTGCCGCCCTGGTGGCTGCGGGGGTGCACGACCAGGAGCTGCTGCGGGCGCGCGCGCGGCACGGCTCTGCGGGGGCGCTGCTGCGTGGGGGCATCACCCCGGGGCCGGGCCGGGGCCGGGCAGGAAGGAGGGAGCAGCAGCAGGAGGAGGAGGAGGAGGGGAGAGTGAGGAGGAGGAGGAGGAGGAGGAAGGTGAGGTTTGGTTTTGGGGTGTTGGGATTTGGGGAAAAATGGAAAAGGATCTGAAATTTTGGGGTAAAACAGCTCTGAATTTGGGGGAAGGGAGGAGGAGGAAGGTGAGGTTTGGTTTGGTTTGGGGGTGTTGGGATTTGGGGGTTAAAAGGGAGAAAGATCCAAAATTTTGGGGGAAAGAGCTCGAAATTTGGGGGAAGGGAGGAAGAGGAGGGGGAGAGTGAGGAGGAGGAGGAGGAGGAGGAGGAAGGTGAGGTTTGGTTTGAGGGTGTTGGGATTTGGGGAAAAGGATCTGAAATTTTGGGGTAAAACAGCTCTGAATTTGGGGGAAGGGAGGAGGAGGAAGGTGAGTTTTGGTTTGGGGTGTTGGGATTTGGGGGTAAAGCGGAGAAAGATCCAAAATTTTGGGGGGAAAGAGCTCGAAATTTGGGGGAAGGGAGGAAGAGGAGGGGGAGAGTGAGGAGGAGGAGGAGGAGGAGGAGGAAGGTGAGTTTTGGTTTGAGGGTGTTGGAATTTGGGGAAAGGATCTGAAATTTTGGGGGAAAAAGGGAATTAAAAGTTGGGGGAAAGGGAGGAGGAGGAGAAGGAGGAGGAAGGTGAGGTTTGGATTGGGGGTGTTGGGATTTGGGGGAAAAGGGAGAAAGATCCGAAATTTTGGGGTAAAAAGGAAAAAAGGGAATCAAAAGTTGGGGGAAAAGGGAGGAGAAGGAGGAGGAGAAGGAGGAGGAGGAGGAAGAGGAAGGTGAGGTTTGGTTTGGGGGGTGTTGGATTTGGGGAAAAGGGGAAAAGGATCTGAAATTTTGGGGTAAAAGAGCTCGGGAAACTTTGGGGGGAAAGGGAGGAAGAGGAGGGGGAAGGTGAGGTTTGGATTGGGGGTGTTGGGATTTGGGGGGAAAGATCCAAAATTTTGGGGGAAAAGAGCTCTAAATTTGGGGGAAGGGAGGAAGAGGAGGGGGAGAGTGAGGAGGAGGAGGAGGAGGAGGAGGAAGGTGAGGTTTGGTTTGGTTTGGGGTGTTGGGATTTGGGGGAAAGATCTGAAATTTTGGGTAAAAGAGCTCAAAATTTGGGGGGAAGGGAGGAGGAGGAAGGTGAGGTTTGGTTTGGGAGTGTTGGAATTTGGGGGAAAAGGACCTGAAATTTTGGGGGAAAAAGGAATTAAAAGTTGGGGGAAAGGGAGGAGGAAGAGAAGGGGGAGAGTGAGGAGGAGGAGGAGGAGGAGGAAGGTGAGGTTTGGTTTGGGGGTGTTGGGATTTGGGGGAAAGATCCGAGAATTTTGGGGAAAAGAGCTCTAAATTTGGGGGAAGGGAGGAAGAGGAGGGGAGAGTGAGGAGGAGGAGGAGGAGGAGGAGGAAGGTGAGGTTTGGTTTGGTTTGGGGGTGTTGGGATTTGGGGGGGAAAGATCCGAAATTTTGGGGGAAAAGGGCTCTAAATTTGGGGGAAAGGGAGGAAGAGGAGGGGGAGAGTGAGGAGGAAAAAGAGGAAGAGGAAGGTGAGTTTTGGTTTGGGGTGTTGGAATTTGGGGGAAAAATGGAAAAGGATCTGAAATTTTGGGGGCAAAAGGAAAAAAGAGAATTAAAATTTGGGGGAAAGGGAGGAAGAGGAGGAGGAAGGTGGGTTTTGGTTTGGTTTGGGGAGTGTTGGAATTTGGGGGTTAAAAGGGAGAAAGATCCAAACTTTTTGGGTAAAACAGCTCTAAATTTGGGGGGAAAGGGAGGAAGAGGAGGAGGAGGAAGAGGAAGGTGAGTTTGGGGTGTTGGAGCCCTGATTTTTGGGGGGAAAGGGGGAAAGGGATCCAAAATTTTGGGGTAAACTCAGATCAAAAAATTAAGGGGAAACTGAGGAAGAGGAGGAGGAGGAAGAGGAAGGTGAATTTTGCTTTGGGGGTGTTGGAATTTGGGGGAAAAATGGAAAAGGATCTGAAATTTTGGGGAAAAAGGAAAAAAGGGAATCAAAATTTGGGGGAAGGGAGGAGGAGGAGCCAGGTGAGTTTTGGGAGGGAGGATTTGGGATTTTGAAATTTGGGGGTGCTGGAATTTGGGGAGTGCAAACTCCTGGTTTTTGGGGGAAAAGAGATTTTGGGGTCTTGAGATTTGGGGAGAAAGGGGAAAAGGGTCCTGAAATTTGGGAGAAAAGGATTTGGGGTGTTGGAATTTGGGGGAAAGGGATTTTGGGGGATGGAATTTGGGGGAAAGAGATTTTGGGGGATGGAATTTGGGGGAAGGGATTTGGGGTGTTGGAATTTGGGAGAAAAGGATTTGGGGTGATGGAATTTGGGGGAAAGGGATTTTGGGGTGTTGGAATTTGGGAGAAAAGGATTTGGGGTGGTGGAATTTGGGGGAAAGGGATTTTGGGGTGTTGGAATTTGGGGGATTTTGGGGTGTTGGAATTTGGGGGATTTTTGGGGTGATGGAATTTGGGGTTTTGGGGCCGTAATTTTGAGGGGAAAAGGATCCCAAAATTTGGGGGAGAAGGAAAAACTGATCCCAAAATTTGGGGGTAAAGGTGGGAAAGGGATCCTAAAATTTGGGGGAGGGGTTTGGAGCTTTGGATTTGGGGGAAAAGATCCCAAATTTGGGGGAAAGGATCCAAAATTGGGGGAAAAAGGATCCCAAATTTGGGGGGAAAGGAGAAAAGATCCCAAAATTGGGGGAAAAGGATCCCAAAATTGGGGGAAGGGTGAATTTGGGGTTTTGGGGTTTTTTGGGGGGTGTCTGAGCGTTTTTGGGCGTTCCCCTCCCCGCAGGGCTGAGCCGCTGGGGCTCGAGGATGAAGATGAGGAGGAGGAGGAGGGGGTGGGGGAGGGGCAGGGGAGGATTCCCCTCCCCCGGGCCAGGGCGGCTCCCCCAGGCGCCCCTCCCCCACCAGCGCCGGCGGGGGCCCCAAAATCTGCTCTACTGGCCCAAGGTACCCAAAATATCCCAAAATGTCCCAAAAAACCCCAAAATATCCCAAAATCTGCTGTACTGGCCCAAGGTACCCAAAATATCCCAAAATATCCCAAAATGTCCCAAAATGTCCTAAAATCTGCTCTACTGGCCCAAGGTACCCAAAATATCCCAAAATGTCCCAAAATCTGCTGTACTGGCCCAAGGTACCCAAAATATCCAAAAATATCCAAAATGTCCCAAAATGTCCCAAAATATCCCAAAATCTGCTGTACTGGCCCAAGGTACCCAAAATATCCCAAAATGTCCTAAAATGTCCCAAAATGTCCCAAAATATCCCAAAATATCCCAAAAACCCCAAAATCTGCTCTACTGGCCCAAGGTACCCAAAATATCCCAAAATGTCCCAAAATGTCCCAAAATGTCCCAAAATATCCCAAAATATCCCAAAAAACCCCAAAATCTGCTCTACTGGCCCAAGGTACCCAAAAATGTCCAAAAACCCCAAAATCTGCTCTACTGGCCCAAGGTACCCAAAATATCCCAAAATGTCCCAAAATATTCCAAAATGTCCCAAAATATCCCAAAAATATCCCAAAATCTGCTCTACTGGCCCAAGGTATCCAAAATATCACAAAATGTCCCAAAATCTGCTGTACTGGCCCAAGGTACCCAAAAATGTCCAAAAAAATCCCAAAATATCCCAAAAATATCCCAAAATATCCCAAAAATATCCCAAAATATCCCAAAAATATCCCAAAATATCCCAAAAATATCCCAAAATCTGCTCTACTGGCCCAAGGTATCCCAAAAATATCCAAAAATATCCCAAAATATCCCAAAATCTTCTCTACTGGCCCAAGGTATCCCAAAAATATCCCAAAATATCCCAAAATATCCCAAAATGTCCCAAAAATATCCCAAAATCTGCTGTACTGGCCCAAGGTATCGCAAAAATATCCCAAAATATCCCAAAATATCCCAAAATATCCCAAAATCTGCTCTACTGGCCTAAGGTATCCAAAATATCCCAAAATGTCCCAAAATATCCCAAAATGTCCCAAAATCTGCTGTACTGGCCTAAGGTACCCAAAATGTCCCAAAATATCCAAAAATGTCCCAAAACATCCCAAAATATCCCAAAACCCCAAAATCTGCTCTACTGGCCCAAGGTACCCAAAATATCCCAAAATATCCCAAAAATCCCAAAATATCCCAAAATCTGCTGTACTGGCCCAAGGTAACCCAAAATATACCAAAATGTCCCAAAATGTGCCAAAAATATCCCAAAATCTGCTGTACTGGCCCAAGGTATCGCAAAAATATCCAAAAATATCCAAAAATATCCCAAAATATCCCAAAATATCCCAAAATCTGCTCTACTGGCCCAAGGTATCCCAAAACCCAAAAAAATCCCTAAAAAACCCCCAAAAATCTCCAAAAATCCCTAAAAACACCAAAAATCCCTAAAAAACCCCAAAAATCCCTAAAAACCCAAAAATCCCTAAAAACCCCAAAAAATTCATAAAATTCCCCAAAAATCCTTTAAAAATCCTCAAAAATCCCTAAAATAATCCAAAAATCCCTAAAAACCCCAAAAATTCCTAAAAACCCCA
Organism: Luscinia luscinia; assembly: GCA_034336685.1. NCBI lineage: Eukaryota > Metazoa > Chordata > Aves > Passeriformes > Muscicapidae > Luscinia > Luscinia luscinia. The sequence continues at coordinate 41,738 of JAKWBO010000396.1, forward strand.
AAAAATCCCTAAAAACCCCAAAAATTCCTAAAAACCCCCAAAAATCCCTAAAAAACCCCCAAAAACCCTAAAAACCCCCAAAAATCCTTTTAAAAATCCCCAAAAAATCCCTAAAAATCCCTAAAAATCCCCAAAAATCCTTTAAAAAACCCCAAAAAAATCCCTAAAAAACCCCAAAAAATCCTTAAAAAAAACCCCAAAAAATTCTTAAAAACCCCAGAAAATCCCAAAAATCCCTAAAAATCCCTAAAAAACCCAAAAAAAATCCCTTAAAAACCCCCAAAAATCCCAAAAAATTCGTTAAAAACCCCAAAACATCCCTAAAAAGCCCCAAAAATCCTTTTAAAATCCCCAAAAATCCTTTAAAAAATCCCTAAAAACCCCTAAAAATTCCCCAAAATCTCTAAAACCCCCAAAACAACCCCAAAAAATCCCAAAAAAATCCCTAAAAATCCCTAAAAAAATCCCTAAAAAAATCCCTTAAAAACCCCCAAAAATCTCCAAAGAATTCCTTAAAAACCCCAAAAACATCCCTAAAAAAGCCCCAAAAAATCCTTTAAAAATCCCCAAAAAATCCTTTAAAAAACCCCCAAAAAATCCCTAAAAAACCCCTAAAAATTCCCCAAAAATCCCTAAAAACCCCAAAAAAAACCCCAAAAAATCCCAAAAAAATCCCTAAAAAATCCCTAAAAAAATCCCTTAAAAACCCCCAAAAATCCCCCAAAAATTCCTTAAAAACCCCAAAAACATCCCTAAAAAAGCCCCAAAAAATCCTTTAAAAACCCCCAAAAAATCCATTAAAAACCCCAAAAATCCCTAAAAAACCCCTAAAAATTCCCCAAAAATCCTAAAAACCCCAACAAATCCATAAAAATCCTAAAAATCCCTTAAAACCCCCAAAAATCCCCAAAAATCCTAAGAAACACTAAAAATTCATAAAAATCCCCAAAAATCCTAAAAATCTCAAAAAATCTGTAAAAACCCAAAAACCCCAAAAATCCCTAAAAAACCCGAAAAAATCCCCAAAAAACCCAAAAAATCCTAAAAATCCCTAAAAACCCCAAAAAATCCCTAAAAAACCCCAAAAAACCCCAAAACATCTCCAAAAATTCCTAAAAAACCCCAAAAATCCCAAAAAATCCCTAAAAATCCTTTAAAAACCCCCAAAAATCCATTTAAAAACCCCAAAAATCCCTTAAAAACCCCTAAAAATTCCCCAAAAATCCCTAAAACCCCAAAAAACCCCAAAAAATCCCAAAAAAATCCCTAAAAATCCTAAAAAATCCTAAAAAATCCTAAAAATCCCTTTAAAACCCCAAAAAATCCTAAAAAACCCCAAAAATCCTTTAAAAAACCCCAAAAATTCTTAAAAACCCCAAAAATCCAAAAAAATCGCTAAAAATCCTAAAAATCCCTTAAAAACCCCAAAAATCCCCAAAAATTCCTTAAAAACCCCAAAAAATCTATTTAAAAACCCCAAAAATCCATTAAAAAACCCACAAAATCCCTTAAAAAACCCCTAAAAATCCCTTAAAAACCCCAAAAATCCATTAAAAACCCAAAAATCCCCAAAAATTCCTAAGAAACCCTAAAAATTCATAAAAAATCCCCAAAAAATCCCAAAAAATCCGTAAAAACCCAAAAAATCCCTAAAAATCCCTAAAAAATCCCTAAAAAAATCCCAAAAAATCCCTAAAAACCCCCCAAAAACGGGATCCCCATTTTGCCCCCCGTGTCCGCAGGGCCGGGCGCTGATCCGCCGCCTGGACCTGATCTGCCGCGCCGTGCTGACGGCGGGGAGGGCCGCCGCCCCCGAGGACCCGGGCGCGCTCCTCCCCCCGGCCCCGCCCTGCCCCGCCCCCGGCCCCGCCCCCGCCCCCGCGCGCCGCCACCCGGACAAGGAGTTCACGGTGCAGATCAAGGACGTGAGTCGCCAAAATGCCCCATTCACCCCAAAAATCCCCATTGTTTAACCACAAATTTGGGTTTTTTACCCCAAAAATCCCCATTGTTTAACCCCAAATTTGGGATTTTTCACCCCAAAAATCCCCATTGTTAAACCCACAGATTCGCATTTTTCACCCCAAAAATCCTGATTGTTAAACCCCAAATTTGGGTTTTTACCCCAAAAATCCCGATTGTTAAACCTCAAATTTGGGTTTTAGCCCAAAATCCCGATTTTATTGAATTCCCAAATTCAGGATTTCACCCCAAAAATCCTGATTCTGTTAAACCCCCAATTCGGGGGTTCACCCCAAAATCCGATTCTGTTAAACCCCCAAATTCGCATTTTTCTCCCCAAAAATCCCAATTTTATTAAATTCCCAAATTCGGGTTTTCACCCCAAAAATTCTGATTCTGTTAAACCCCAAATTCGGATTTTACACCAAAAATCCCAATTGTTAAACCCCCAAATTCAGGTTTTTACCCCAAAAACCTGATTCTGTTAAATTCCCAAATTTGCAATTTTCAACCCAAAAATCCCGATTGTTAAACCCCAAATTCGGGGGTTCACCCCAAAATCCCAATTCTCTTAAAGCCCCAAATTCGGGTTTTTCACCCCAAAAAATTCTGATTCTGTTAAACCCCCAAATTCGCATTTTTCACCCCAAAAAATCCTTATTCTGTTAAATTCCGAAATTTGGGGGTTTTACCCCAAAAATCCCGATTGTTAAACCCCAAATTTGGGATTTTCACCCCAAAAATCCCCATTGTTTAACCCACAAATTCGCATTTTTTACCCCAAAAAATCCTGATTCTGTTAAACCCCAAATTCGGGGTTTTACACCAAAAAATCCCGATTTTATTGAATTCCCAAATTCGGGGGGTTCACCCCAAAAATTCCGATTCTGTTAAAGCCCCAAATTCGAGTTTTTCACCCCAAAAATCCCGATTTTATTAAATTCCAAATTCGGATTTTTCACCCTAAAAAATCCTGATTGTTAAACCCCCAAATTTGGGATTTTCAACCCAAAAATCCCAATTGTTAAATATGGGTTTTACCCCAAAAATCCTGATTTTATTAAATTCCCAAATTCGGGTTTTTTACCCCAAAAATCCTGATTGTTAAACCCCAAATTGGGGTTTTATCCCAAAATCCCAATTCTGGTAAATCCCCAAATTCAGGGGGGTCACCCCAAAATCCCAATTGTTAAACCCCAAATTGGGGTTTTTTTCACCCCAAAATTCCAAATTTGGTTTTTCTGAGTCTGGATTTCCCCAAATTTGTTTTTTTCTGAGTTTGGATTTTCCCGAATTTGGGTTTTTTCACCCCAAAATCCCAAATTTGGGTTTTCCTGAGTCTGGATTTCCGCAAATTTGGTTTTTCTAATTTTGGATTTTCCCAAATTCGGGTTTTTCTGAGTCTGGATTTCCCGAAATTTGTTTTTCCTGAGTCTGGATTTTCCCGAATTTGGTTTTCCTGAGTCTGGATTTTCCCAAATTTGGGTTTTTTCACCCCGAAATCCCGAATTCGGGTTTCCTGGCTCTGGCTTTCCCCAAACTGGGGTTTTTCACCCCAATTCAGGAGGAGGGGCTCAAACTGACCTTCCAGAAGCACCGGCTGGGGCCCAACGGCGCCAACGCCCGCGCGGCGCCCCGGAAGGGCAGCAAGAAACTGGTGGAGGTGAGAAAGGGGGGAAAAAATGGGGCAAAAATTCAGATTATGGGAAAATGGGAATTGGGGAAGGGCAGCAAGAAACTGGTGGAGGTGAGAAAGGGGGAATTGGGGCAAAAAAATCAGATTTTGGGAAAAATGGGAATTGGGGAAATATGGGAGTTTGGGGAAAAAAATCGGATTTTGGGAAAAGCAGCAAGAAACTGGTGGAGGTGAGAAAGGGGAAAAAATGGGGGAAAAAATTCAGATTTTGGGAAAAATGGGAATTGGGGAAGGGCAGCAAGAAACTGGTGGAGGTGAGAAAGGGGAAAAAATGGGGAAAAAATGGGAATTTGGGGGAAATATGGGAGTTTGGGGAAGGGCAGCAAGAAACTGGTGGAGGTGAGAAAGGGAATTTGGGGGAAAAATTCAGATTTTGGGAAAAATGGGAATTGGGGAAAACAGCTAGAAACTGGTGGAGGTGAGAAAGGGGGAAAAATGGGGAAAAAATGGGAATTTGGGGAAATATGGGAGTTTGGGGAAGGGCAGCAAGAAACTGGTGGAGGTGAGAAAGGGGAAAATGGGGAAAAAATTCAGATTTTGGGAAAAATGGGAATTGGGGAAAACAGCGAGAAACTGGTGGAGGTGAGAAAGGGGAAAAATGGGGGAAAAAATGGGAATTTGGGGAAATATGGGAGTTTGGGGAAGGGCAGCAAGAAACTGGTGGAGGTGAGAAAGGGGAAAATGGGGGAAAAAATTCAGATTTTGGGAAAAATGGGAATTGGGGAAATATGGGAGTTTGGGGAAGAGCAGCAAGAAACTGGTGGAGGTGAGAAAGGGGAAATGGGGGAAAAAATCAGATTTTGGGAAAAATGGGAATTGGGAAAACAGCGAGAAACTGGTGGAGGTGAGAAACGGGAATTTGGGGGAAAAATTCAGATTTTGGGAAAAATGGGAATTGGGGAAGGGCAGCAAGAAACTGGTGGAGGTGAGAAAGGGGAAAAAATGGGGGAAAAATGGGAATTTGGGGAAAAATGGGAATTTGGGAAAAATGGGAATTTGGGGGAAAAATGGGAATTTGGGAAAAATGGGAATTTGGGGGAAAAATGGGAATTTGGGAAGGGCAGCAAGAAACTGGTGGAGGTGAGAAAATGGGAATTTGGGGGAAAAAATCAGATTTTGGGAAAATGGGAATTGGGGAAAATGGGAATTGGGGAAAAAATGGGAATTTGGGGGAAAAAAATCAGATTTTGGGAAAAGCAGCAAGAAACTGGTGGAGGTGAGAAAGGGAATTTGGGGAAAAATGGAATTTGGGGAAAATGGGAATTTGGGAAAAATGGGAATTTGGGAAAAGCAGCAAGAAACTGGTGGAGGTGAGAACGGGGAAAAAATGGGGGAAAACATGGGGCAAAAAAATCAGATTTTGGGAAAAATGGGAATTGGGGAAATATGGGAGTTTGGGGAAGGGCAGCAAGAAACTGGTGGAGGTGAGAAAGGGGAAATGGGGAAAAATGGGGCAAAAAATTCAGATTTTGGGAAAAATGGGAATTGGGGAAATATGGGAGTTTGGGGAAGGGCAGCAAGAAACTGGTGGAGGTGAGAAAGGGGAAATGGGGAAAAAATCAGATTTTGGGAAAAATGGGAATTGGGGAAAACAGCGAGAAACTGGTGGAGGTGAGAAAAGGGGAAAAATGGGGGAAAAAATGGGAATTTGGGGAAAAAATGGGAATTGGGGAAGGGCAGCAAGAAACTGGTGGAGGTGAGAAAGGGGAATTTGGGGGAAAAATGGGAATTTTGGGAAAAATGGGAATTGGGGAAATATGGGAGTTTGGGGAAGGGCAGCAAGAAACTGGTGGAGGTGAGAAAGGGGAAATGGGGAAAAAATTCAGATTTTGGGAAAATGGGAGTTTGGGGAAGGGCAGCAAGAAACTGGTGGAGGTGAGAAAGGGGAAAAATGGGGAAAAAAATCAGATTTTGGGAAAAATGGGAATTGGGGAAAACAGCGAGAAACTGGTGGAGGTGAGAAAGGGGGAAATGGGGAAAATGGGAATTTGGGGAAAAAATGGGAATTTGGGAAAAGCAGCAAGAAACTGGTGGAGGTGAGAAAGGGGAGAAATGGGAATTTGGGGGAAAAACGGGAATTTGGGGAAAAAAGGGAACTGGGGAAAAAAATGGGAATTGGGGAAAACAGCAAGAAACTGGCGGAGGTGAGAAAAGGGGAATTTGGGGGAAAAAATTCAGATTTTGGGAAAAACAGCGAGAAACTGGTGGAGGTGAGAAAGGGGGAAATGGGGGAAAAAATCAGATTTTGGGAAAAACGGGTATTTGGGGAAAGGAATTTCGGGAAAAAAATCAGATTTTGGGAAAACAGCAAGAAACTGGTGGAGGTGAGAAAGTGGGAATTTGGGGAAAATGGGAATTGAGGGAAAATGGGAATTTGGGGAAAATGGGAAATTGTTTTTCCCCATTTTTTGGATGTTTTCCCCCCAATTCCTTGTGGGTTTCTGTGCTTGTTTTCCCCCATTTTTTTTTTCTTTTCTCCCCAATTTTTCTGACTTTTTTGTGCTTGTTTTCCCCCATTTTTTGGATGTTTTCCCCCCAATTCCTTGTGGGTTTCTGTGCTTGTTTTCCCCCATTTTTCTGATATTTTTGTGCTTTTTTCCCCTTTTTTTTTTTCTTTTCCCCCAATTTTTTGGGTATTTCTGTGCTTGTTTTTCCTCCATTTTTCTGATATTTTTGTGCTTTTTCTCCCCATTTTTCTGACATTTTCCCCCAAAATTTGGGTATTTCTGTGCTCGTTCTCCCCCATTTTTTGGATGTTTTCCCCCCAATTTTTTGGGTATTTCTGTGCTTGTTTTCCTCCATTTTTTGGATGTTTTTTCCCCAATTTTTGGGTATTTTTGTGCTTTTTTTTCCCCATTTTTCTGACATTTTCCCCAATTTTTGGGTATTTCTGTGCTTGTTTTCCCCATTTTTTGGATGTTTTTCCCCCAATTTTGGGTATTTCTGTGCTCGCTTCTCCCCCATTTTTTATATTTTCCCCCAATTTTGGGTATTTCTGTGCTTGTTTTTCCCCAATTTTTCTGATTTTTTGTGCTTGTTTTCCCCATTTTTTTGGATGTTTTCCTCCCAAATTTTGGGTATTTCTGTGCTCGTTCTCCCCATTTTTTGGATGTTTCCCCCCAAATTTTGGGTATTTCTGTGCTCGTTCTCCCCATTTTTGGATGTTTTCCCCAAATTTTGGGTGTTTCTGTGCTCGTTCTCCCCCAATTTTTGGATGTTCCCCGTATTTTGGGTATTTCTGTGTTTGTTTTTCCCCTATTTTTCTGATTTTTTTGTGCTTGTTTTCCCCCATTTTTTGGATGTTTTTCCCCCAATTTTTGGGTATTTCTTTGCTCGTTCTCCCCCATTTTTTGGATGTTTCCCCCAATTTTGGGTGTTTCTGTGCTTGTTTTTCCCCAATTTTGGATGTTTCCCCCAAATTTTGGGTGTTTCTGTGCTCGCTCTCCCCACTTTCTGCCTCCTCCCTCCCCAGCTGGAGCTGCGCTTGCCTCGAGGGGCTGCGGGACTCCGGGGACCCTGAGGCCGCCTCCCCCCCGACTTCGCCGACCCCGGCTGCTCCCGGTGAGGCCCCAAAACCCCAAAACCCCCCCAAAAACCCCCAAAAACCCCAAACTCACCCCAGACTCTGCTCCTCTCCTCCCCAGTTCGTGGAGCAGCGCCGGGAGAAGTGGCACCGGAAAAAGGTACCTGGAATTCCCAAATTCCCAAAATTCCCAAATTCCCAAAATTCCCCAATTCCCCAAATTCCCCAAATTCCCAAAATTCCCCAAAGCCGGGGCGGGGGAGGGGCCCGATCCCCCCCTCTCATCTGGGCTCCTCCCACTTCCTTTGGGTGTGAAATAAAAATGGAAATCATTTATAATTGGGGGTTTTGGGGCAGTTGTAAGTGTTTTGTGCTTATTTCAATTATATTAAGTATATTTATTTTAAGTATTTTTATATATTTTATATTTTTATTTTACATTTATATTTATTATTTATATTTATATTTATATTTATATTTTATGTATATTTTAAGTATTTTATGTTCATTAAACTATATTAAGTATATTTATTTTAAGTAGTTTTATATATTTTATATTTATATTTATATTTTACATTTATATTTATTATTTTTATTTTTATATATATTTTATATATATTTTAAGTATTTTATGTATATTTTAAGTGTTTTATGTTCATTTAAACTATATTAAGTACATTTATTTTAAGTGGTTTTGATTATTTTAAGTACGTTAGGTATATTTATTTTAAGTGCTTTATCTTTATTTTACTATATTAAATGGATTAATTTCAAGTGGTTTTGATTAAGTATGATAAGTATATTCATTTTAAGTGCTTTATATTTCTTTTAATATATTAAATGTATTTATTTCAAGTGTTTTAGGTTTATTTTAAATAAATATATTTATTTGAAGTATTTTATATTTATTTTAACTAAATGTTAAGTATATATGTTTTAAGTGTTTTATGTTTATTTTAACTATATTAAGCACATTGATTTTAAGTGTTTTATTTTTAAGTATATTAAGCATATTTAATTATTAT
>JAKWBO010000397.1:0-49791 GCA_034336685.1 Luscinia luscinia
GCCAGGCGTGTTTTGGCAGTAGCAGAACTTCCCAGCAGAGTGTTCTGTGAGAGGGGTAGACGGCACTTCACCTCCTCAGCCTGAAATCGCTTCTTGCTACAAACCGCCATTAAGGAAACCACACTGCACTGAGGTGCTCTGCACAGAACACCGGTTGTCAGGGACTAGTGGTATGAAGCAGGATATGCCAGAACCAGCTTAGCTACAACATAGTTATTCGTCGTGCAGATTTCTGTGCTAGATATCAGTGATGCAGAGAAGCCATTTCTAGGTGTAGTGCAAAGTGAGATCTGTGGTGTGCTGTGCACACTTTCGCTTTAGCTTTAGGTGCACTGCAGTGCTCTTCGCTATGCATAGTGGAAAGAGTGTATGGTATGCTTTCAAGAAGCAGAGAATATTGCTATGGTAGAGAGGTTTTAGAAGAAAAGTGCACATGCCAGGCGTGTTTTGGCAGTAGCAGAACTTCCCAGCAGAGTGTTCTGTGAGAGGGGTAGACGGCACTTCACCTCCCTCAGCCTGAAATCGCTTCTGCTACAAACCGCCATTAAGGAAACCACACTGCACTGAGGTGCTCTGCACAGAACACCGGTTGTCAGGGACTAGTGGTATGAAGCAGGATATGCCAGAACCAGCTTAGCTACAACATAGTTATTCGTCGTGCAGATTTCTGTGCTAGATATCAGTGATGCAGAGAAGCCATTTCTAGGTGTAGTGCAAAGTGAGATCTGTGGTGTGCTGTGCACACTTTCGCTTTAGCTTTAGGTGCACTGCAGTGCTCTTCGCTATGCATAGTGGAAAGAGTGTATGGTATGCTTTCAAGAAGCAGAGAATATTGCTATGGTAGAGAGGTTTTAGAAGAAAAGTGCACATGCCAGGCGTGTTTTGGCAGTAGCAGAACTTCCCAGCAGAGTGTTCTGTGAGAGGGGTAGACGGCACTTCACCTCCTCAGCCTGAAATCGCTTCTTGCTACAAACCGCCATTAAGGAAACCACACTGCACTGAGGTGCTCTGCACAGAACACCGGTTGTCAGGGACTAGTGGTATGAAGCAGGATATGCCAGAACCAGCTTAGCTACAACATAGTTATTCGTCGTGCAGATTTCTGTGCTAGATATCAGTGATGCAGAGAAGCCATTTCTAGGTGTAGTGCAAAGTGAGATCTGTGGTGTGCTGTGCACACTTTCGCTTTAGCTTTAGGTGCACTGCAGTGCTCTTCGCTATGCATAGTGGAAAGAGTGTATGGTATGCTTTCAAGAAGCAGAGAATATTGCTATGGTAGAGAGGTTTTAGAAGAAAAGTGCACATGCCAGGCGTGTTTTGGCAGTAGCAGAACTTCCCAGCAGAGTGTTCTGTGAGAGGGGTAGACGGCACTTCACCTCCTCAGCCTGAAATCGCTTCTTGCTACAAACCGCCATTAAGGAAACCACACTGCACTGAGGTGCTCTGCACAGAACACCGGTTGTCAGGGACTAGTGGTATGAAGCAGGATATGCCAGAACCAGCTTAGCTACAACATAGTTATTCGTCGTGCAGATTTCTGTGCTAGATATCAGTGATGCAGAGAAGCCATTTCTAGGTGTAGTGCAAAGTGAGATCTGTGGTGTGCTGTGCACACTTTCGCTTTAGCTTTAGGTGCACTGCAGTGCTCTTCGCTATGCATAGTGGAAAGAGTGTATGGTATGCTTTCAAGAAGCAGAGAATATTGCTATGGTAGAGAGGTTTTAGAAGAAAAGTGCACATGCCAGGCGTGTTTTGGCAGTAGCAGAACTTCCCAGCAGAGTGTTCTGTGAGAGGGGTAGACGGCACTTCACCTCCCTCAGCCTGAAATCGCTTCTTGCTACAAACCGCCATTAAGGAAACCACACTGCACTGAGGTGCTCTGCACAGAACACCGGTTGTCAGGGACTAGTGGTATGAAGCAGGATATGCCAGAACCAGCTTAGCTACAACATAGTTATTCGTCGTGCAGATTTCTGTGCTAGATATCAGTGATGCAGAGAAGCCATTTCTAGGTGTAGTGCAAAGTGAGATCTGTGGTGTGCTGTGCACACTTTCGCTTTAGCTTTAGGTGCACTGCAGTGCTCTTCGCTATGCATAGTGGAAAGAGTGTATGGTATGCTTTCAAGAAGCAGAGAATATTGCTATGGTAGAGAGGTTTTAGAAGAAAAGTGCACATGCCAGGCGTGTTTTGGCAGTAGCAGAACTTCCCAGCAGAGTGTTCTGTGAGAGGGGTAGACGGCACTTCACCTCCTCAGCCTGAAATCGCTTCTTGCTACAAACCGCCATTAAGGAAACCACACTGCACTGAGGTGCTCTGCACAGAACACCGGTTGTCAGGGACTAGTGGTATGAAGCAGGATATGCCAGAACCAGCTTAGCTACAACATAGTTATTCGTCGTGCAGATTTCTGTGCTAGATATCAGTGATGCAGAGAAGCCATTTCTAGGTGTAGTGCAAAGTGAGATCTGTGGTGTGCTGTGCACACTTTCGCTTTAGCTTTAGGTGCACTGCAGTGCTCTTCGCTATGCATAGTGGAAAGAGTGTATGGTATGCTTTCAAGAAGCAGAGAATATTGCTATGGTAGAGAGGTTTTAGAAGAAAAGTGCACATGCCAGGCGTGTTTTGGCAGTAGCAGAACTTCCCAGCAGAGTGTTCTGTGAGAGGGGTAGACGGCACTTCACCTCCCTCAGCCTGAAATCGCTTCTTGCTACAAACCGCCATTAAGGAAACCACACTGCACTGAGGTGCTCTGCACAGAACACCGGTTGTCAGGGACTAGTGGTATGAAGCAGGATATGCCAGAACCAGCTTAGCTACAACATAGTTATTCGTCGTGCAGATTTCTGTGCTAGATATCAGTGATGCAGAGAAGCCATTTCTAGGTGTAGTGCAAAGTGAGATCTGTGGTGTGCTGTGCACACTTTCGCTTTAGCTTTAGGTGCACTGCAGTGCTCTTCGCTATGCATAGTGGAAAGAGTGTATGGTATGCTTTCAAGAAGCAGAGAATATTGCTATGGTAGAGAGGTTTTAGAAGAAAAGTGCACATGCCAGGCGTGTTTTGGCAGTAGCAGAACTTCCCAGCAGAGTGTTCTGTGAGAGGGGTAGACGGCACTTCACCTCCTCAGCCTGAAATCGCTTCTTGCTACAAACCGCCATTAAGGAAACCACACTGCACTGAGGTGCTCTGCACAGAACACCGGTTGTCAGGGACTAGTGGTATGAAGCAGGATATGCCAGAACCAGCTTAGCTACAACATAGTTATTCGTCGTGCAGATTTCTGTGCTAGATATCAGTGATGCAGAGAAGCCATTTCTAGGTGTAGTGCAAAAGTGAGATCTGTGGTGTGCTGTGCACACTTTCGCTTTAGCTTTAGGTGCACTGCAGTGCTCTTCGCTATGCATAGTGGAAAGAGTGTATGGTATGCTTTCAAGAAGCAGAGAATATTGCTATGGTAGAGAGGTTTTAGAAGAAAAGTGCACATGCCAGGCGTGTTTTGGCAGTAGCAGAACTTCCCAGCAGAGTGTTCTGTGAGAGGGGTAGACGGCACTTCACCTCCCTCAGCCTGAAATCGCTTCTTGCTACAAACCGCCATTAAGGAAACCACACTGCACTGAGGTGCTCTGCACAGAACACCGGTTGTCAGGGACTAGTGGTATGAAGCAGGATATGCCAGAACCAGCTTAGCTACAACATAGTTATTCGTCGTGCAGATTTCTGTGCTAGATATCAGTGATGCAGAGAAGCCATTTCTAGGTGTAGTGCAAAGTGAGATCTGTGGTGTGCTGTGCACACTTTCGCTTTAGCTTTAGGTGCACTGCAGTGCTCTTCGCTATGCATAGTGGAAAGAGTGTATGGTATGCTTTCAAGAAGCAGAGAATATTGCTATGGTAGAGAGGTTTTAGAAGAAAAGTGCACATGCCAGGCGTGTTTTGGCAGTAGCAGAACTTCCCAGCAGAGTGTTCTGTGAGAGGGGTAGACGGCACTTCACCTCCTCAGCCTGAAATCGCTTCTTGCTACAAACCGCCATTAAGGAAACCACACTGCACTGAGGTGCTCTGCACAGAACACCGGTTGTCAGGGACTAGTGGTATGAAGCAGGATATGCCAGAACCAGCTTAGCTACAACATAGTTATTCGTCGTGCAGATTTCTGTGCTAGATATCAGTGATGCAGAGAAGCCATTTCTAGGTGTAGTGCAAAGTGAGATCTGTGGTGTGCTGTGCACACTTTCGCTTTAGCTTTAGGTGCACTGCAGTGCTCTTCGCTATGCATAGTGGAAAGAGTGTATGGTATGCTTTCAAGAAGCAGAGAATATTGCTATGGTAGAGAGGTTTTAGAAGAAAAGTGCACATGCCAGGCGTGTTTTGGCAGTAGCAGAACTTCCCAGCAGAGTGTTCTGTGAGAGGGGTAGACGGCACTTCACCTCCCTCAGCCTGAAATCGCTTCTTGCTACAAACCGCCATTAAGGAAACCACACTGCACTGAGGTGCTCTGCACAGAACACCGGTTGTCAGGGACTAGTGGTATGAAGCAGGATATGCCAGAACCAGCTTAGCTACAACATAGTTATTCGTCGTGCAGATTTCTGTGCTAGATATCAGTGATGCAGAGAAGCCATTTCTAGGTGTAGTGCAAAGTGAGATCTGTGGTGTGCTGTGCACACTTTCGCTTTAGCTTTAGGTGCACTGCAGTGCTCTTCGCTATGCATAGTGGAAAGAGTGTATGGTATGCTTTCAAGAAGCAGAGAATATTGCTATGGTAGAGAGGTTTTAGAAGAAAAGTGCACATGCCAGGCGTGTTTTGGCAGTAGCAGAACTTCCCAGCAGAGTGTTCTGTGAGAGGGGTAGACGGCACTTCACCTCCTCAGCCTGAAATCGCTTCTGCTACAAACCGCCATTAAGGAAACCACACTGCACTGAGGTGCTCTGCACAGAACACCGGTTGTCAGGGACTAGTGGTATGAAGCAGGATATGCCAGAACCAGCTTAGCTACAACATAGTTATTCGTCGTGCAGATTTCTGTGCTAGATATCAGTGATGCAGAGAAGCCATTTCTAGGTGTAGTGCAAAGTGAGATCTGTGGTGTGCTGTGCACACTTTCGCTTTAGCTTTAGGTGCACTGCAGTGCTCTTCGCTATGCATAGTGGAAAGAGTGTATGGTATGCTTTCAAGAAGCAGAGAATATTGCTATGGTAGAGAGGTTTTAGAAGAAAAGTGCACATGCCAGGCGTGTTTTGGCAGTAGCAGAACTTCCCAGCAGAGTGTTCTGTGAGAGGGGTAGACGGCACTTCACCTCCTCAGCCTGAAATCGCTTCTTGCTACAAACCGCCATTAAGGAAACCACACTGCACTGAGGTGCTCTGCACAGAACACCGGTTGTCAGGGACTAGTGGTATGAAGCAGGATATGCCAGAACCAGCTTAGCTACAACATAGTTATTCGTCGTGCAGATTTCTGTGCTAGATATCAGTGATGCAGAGAAGCCATTTCTAGGTGTAGTGCAAAGTGAGATCTGTGGTGTGCTGTGCACACTTTCGCTTTAGCTTTAGGTGCACTGCAGTGCTCTTCGCTATGCATAGTGGAAAGAGTGTATGGTATGCTTTCAAGAAGCAGAGAATATTGCTATGGTAGAGAGGTTTTAGAAGAAAAGTGCACATGCCAGGCGTGTTTTGGCAGTAGCAGAACTTCCCAGCAGAGTGTTCTGTGAGAGGGGTAGACGGCACTTCACCTCCCTCAGCCTGAAATCGCTTCTTGCTACAAACCGCCATTAAGGAAACCACACTGCACTGAGGTGCTCTGCACAGAACACCGGTTGTCAGGGACTAGTGGTATGAAGCAGGATATGCCAGAACCAGCTTAGCTACAACATAGTTATTCGTCGTGCAGATTTCTGTGCTAGATATCAGTGATGCAGAGAAGCCATTTCTAGGTGTAGTGCAAAGTGAGATCTGTGGTGTGCTGTGCACACTTTCGCTTTAGCTTTAGGTGCACTGCAGTGCTCTTCGCTATGCATAGTGGAAAGAGTGTATGGTATGCTTTCAAGAAGCAGAGAATATTGCTATGGTAGAGAGGTTTTAGAAGAAAAGTGCACATGCCAGGCGTGTTTTGGCAGTAGCAGAACTTCCCAGCAGAGTGTTCTGTGAGAGGGGTAGACGGCACTTCACCTCCCTCAGCCTGAAATCGCTTCTTGCTACAAACCGCCATTAAGGAAACCACACTGCACTGAGGTGCTCTGCACAGAACACCGGTTGTCAGGGACTAGTGGTATGAAGCAGGATATGCCAGAACCAGCTTAGCTACAACATAGTTATTCGTCGTGCAGATTTCTGTGCTAGATATCAGTGATGCAGAGAAGCCATTTCTAGGTGTAGTGCAAAGTGAGATCTGTGGTGTGCTGTGCACACTTTCGCTTTAGCTTTAGGTGCACTGCAGTGCTCTTCGCTATGCATAGTGGAAAGAGTGTATGGTATGCTTTCAAGAAGCAGAGAATATTGCTATGGTAGAGAGGTTTTAGAAGAAAAGTGCACATGCCAGGCGTGTTTTGGCAGTAGCAGAACTTCCCAGCAGAGTGTTCTGTGAGAGGGGTAGACGGCACTTCACCTCCTCAGCCTGAAATCGCTTCTTGCTACAAACCGCCATTAAGGAAACCACACTGCACTGAGGTGCTCTGCACAGAACACCGGTTGTCAGGGACTAGTGGTATGAAGCAGGATATGCCAGAACCAGCTTAGCTACAACATAGTTATTCGTCGTGCAGATTTCTGTGCTAGATATCAGTGATGCAGAGAAGCCATTTCTAGGTGTAGTGCAAAGTGAGATCTGTGGTGTGCTGTGCACACTTTCGCTTTAGCTTTAGGTGCACTGCAGTGCTCTTCGCTATGCATAGTGGAAAGAGTGTATGGTATGCTTTCAAGAAGCAGAGAATATTGCTATGGTAGAGAGGTTTTAGAAGAAAAGTGCACATGCCAGGCGTGTTTTGGCAGTAGCAGAACTTCCCAGCAGAGTGTTCTGTGAGAGGGGTAGACGGCACTTCACCTCCCTCAGCCTGAAATCGCTTCTTGCTACAAACCGCCATTAAGGAAACCACACTGCACTGAGGTGCTCTGCACAGAACACCGGTTGTCAGGGACTAGTGGTATGAAGCAGGATATGCCAGAACCAGCTTAGCTACAACATAGTTATTCGTCGTGCAGATTTCTGTGCTAGATATCAGTGATGCAGAGAAGCCATTTCTAGGTGTAGTGCAAAGTGAGATCTGTGGTGTGCTGTGCACACTTTCGCTTTAGCTTTAGGTGCACTGCAGTGCTCTTCGCTATGCATAGTGGAAAGAGTGTATGGTATGCTTTCAAGAAGCAGAGAATATTGCTATGGTAGAGAGGTTTTAGAAGAAAAGTGCACATGCCAGGCGTGTTTTGGCAGTAGCAGAACTTCCCAGCAGAGTGTTCTGTGAGAGGGGTAGACGGCACTTCACCTCCCTCAGCCTGAAATCGCTTCTTGCTACAAACCGCCATTAAGGAAACCACACTGCACTGAGGTGCTCTGCACAGAACACCGGTTGTCAGGGACTAGTGGTATGAAGCAGGATATGCCAGAACCAGCTTAGCTACAACATAGTTATTCGTCGTGCAGATTTCTGTGCTAGATATCAGTGATGCAGAGAAGCCATTTCTAGGTGTAGTGCAAAGTGAGATCTGTGGTGTGCTGTGCACACTTTCGCTTTAGCTTTAGGTGCACTGCAGTGCTCTTCGCTATGCATAGTGGAAAGAGTGTATGGTATGCTTTCAAGAAGCAGAGAATATTGCTATGGTAGAGAGGTTTTAGAAGAAAAGTGCACATGCCAGGCGTGTTTTGGCAGTAGCAGAACTTCCCAGCAGAGTGTTCTGTGAGAGGGGTAGACGGCACTTCACCTCCCTCAGCCTGAAATCGCTTCTTGCTACAAACCGCCATTAAGGAAACCACACTGCACTGAGGTGCTCTGCACAGAACACCGGTTGTCAGGGACTAGTGGTATGAAGCAGGATATGCCAGAACCAGCTTAGCTACAACATAGTTATTCGTCGTGCAGATTTCTGTGCTAGATATCAGTGATGCAGAGAAGCCATTTCTAGGTGTAGTGCAAAGTGAGATCTGTGGTGTGCTGTGCACACTTTCGCTTTAGCTTTAGGTGCACTGCAGTGCTCTTCGCTATGCATAGTGGAAAGAGTGTATGGTATGCTTTCAAGAAGCAGAGAATATTGCTATGGTAGAGAGGTTTTAGAAGAAAAGTGCACATGCCAGGCGTGTTTTGGCAGTAGCAGAACTTCCCAGCAGAGTGTTCTGTGAGAGGGGTAGACGGCACTTCACCTCCTCAGCCTGAAATCGCTTCTTGCTACAAACCGCCATTAAGGAAACCACACTGCACTGAGGTGCTCTGCACAGAACACCGGTTGTCAGGGACTAGTGGTATGAAGCAGGATATGCCAGAACCAGCTTAGCTACAACATAGTTATTCGTCGTGCAGATTTCTGTGCTAGATATCAGTGATGCAGAGAAGCCATTTCTAGGTGTAGTGCAAAGTGAGATCTGTGGTGTGCTGTGCACACTTTCGCTTTAGCTTTAGGTGCACTGCAGTGCTCTTCGCTATGCATAGTGGAAAGAGTGTATGGTATGCTTTCAAGAAGCAGAGAATATTGCTATGGTAGAGAGGTTTTAGAAGAAAAGTGCACATGCCAGGCGTGTTTTGGCAGTAGCAGAACTTCCCAGCAGAGTGTTCTGTGAGAGGGGTAGACGGCACTTCACCTCCTCAGCCTGAAATCGCTTCTTGCTACAAACCGCCATTAAGGAAACCACACTGCACTGAGGTGCTCTGCACAGAACACCGGTTGTCAGGGACTAGTGGTATGAAGCAGGATATGCCAGAACCAGCTTAGCTACAACATAGTTATTCGTCGTGCAGATTTCTGTGCTAGATATCAGTGATGCAGAGAAGCCATTTCTAGGTGTAGTGCAAAGTGAGATCTGTGGTGTGCTGTGCACACTTTCGCTTTAGCTTTAGGTGCACTGCAGTGCTCTTCGCTATGCATAGTGGAAAGAGTGTATGGTATGCTTTCAAGAAGCAGAGAATATTGCTATGGTAGAGAGGTTTTAGAAGAAAAGTGCACATGCCAGGCGTGTTTTGGCAGTAGCAGAACTTCCCAGCAGAGTGTTCTGTGAGAGGGGTAGACGGCACTTCACCTCCCTCAGCCTGAAATCGCTTCTGCTACAAACCGCCATTAAGGAAACCACACTGCACTGAGGTGCTCTGCACAGAACACCGGTTGTCAGGGACTAGTGGTATGAAGCAGGATATGCCAGAACCAGCTTAGCTACAACATAGTTATTCGTCGTGCAGATTTCTGTGCTAGATATCAGTGATGCAGAGAAGCCATTTCTAGGTGTAGTGCAAAGTGAGATCTGTGGTGTGCTGTGCACACTTTCGCTTTAGCTTTAGGTGCACTGCAGTGCTCTTCGCTATGCATAGTGGAAAGAGTGTATGGTATGCTTTCAAGAAGCAGAGAATATTGCTATGGTAGAGAGGTTTTAGAAGAAAAGTGCACATGCCAGGCGTGTTTTGGCAGTAGCAGAACTTCCCAGCAGAGTGTTCTGTGAGAGGGGTAGACGGCACTTCACCTCCCTCAGCCTGAAATCGCTTCTTGCTACAAACCGCCATTAAGGAAACCACACTGCACTGAGGTGCTCTGCACAGAACACCGGTTGTCAGGGACTAGTGGTATGAAGCAGGATATGCCAGAACCAGCTTAGCTACAACATAGTTATTCGTCGTGCAGATTTCTGTGCTAGATATCAGTGATGCAGAGAAGCCATTTCTAGGTGTAGTGCAAAGTGAGATCTGTGGTGTGCTGTGCACACTTTCGCTTTAGCTTTAGGTGCACTGCAGTGCTCTTCGCTATGCATAGTGGAAAGAGTGTATGGTATGCTTTCAAGAAGCAGAGAATATTGCTATGGTAGAGAGGTTTTAGAAGAAAAGTGCACATGCCAGGCGTGTTTTGGCAGTAGCAGAACTTCCCAGCAGAGTGTTCTGTGAGAGGGGTAGACGGCACTTCACCTCCCTCAGCCTGAAATCGCTTCTGCTACAAACCGCCATTAAGGAAACCACACTGCACTGAGGTGCTCTGCACAGAACACCGGTTGTCAGGGACTAGTGGTATGAAGCAGGATATGCCAGAACCAGCTTAGCTACAACATAGTTATTCGTCGTGCAGATTTCTGTGCTAGATATCAGTGATGCAGAGAAGCCATTTCTAGGTGTAGTGCAAAGTGAGATCTGTGGTGTGCTGTGCACACTTTCGCTTTAGCTTTAGGTGCACTGCAGTGCTCTTCGCTATGCATAGTGGAAAGAGTGTATGGTATGCTTTCAAGAAGCAGAGAATATTGCTATGGTAGAGAGGTTTTAGAAGAAAAGTGCACATGCCAGGCGTGTTTTGGCAGTAGCAGAACTTCCCAGCAGAGTGTTCTGTGAGAGGGGTAGACGGCACTTCACCTCCTCAGCCTGAAATCGCTTCTTGCTACAAACCGCCATTAAGGAAACCACACTGCACTGAGGTGCTCTGCACAGAACACCGGTTGTCAGGGACTAGTGGTATGAAGCAGGATATGCCAGAACCAGCTTAGCTACAACATAGTTATTCGTCGTGCAGATTTCTGTGCTAGATATCAGTGATGCAGAGAAGCCATTTCTAGGTGTAGTGCAAAGTGAGATCTGTGGTGTGCTGTGCACACTTTCGCTTTAGCTTTAGGTGCACTGCAGTGCTCTTCGCTATGCATAGTGGAAAGAGTGTATGGTATGCTTTCAAGAAGCAGAGAATATTGCTATGGTAGAGAGGTTTTAGAAGAAAAGTGCACATGCCAGGCGTGTTTTGGCAGTAGCAGAACTTCCCAGCAGAGTGTTCTGTGAGAGGGGTAGACGGCACTTCACCTCCTCAGCCTGAAATCGCTTCTTGCTACAAACCGCCATTAAGGAAACCACACTGCACTGAGGTGCTCTGCACAGAACACCGGTTGTCAGGGACTAGTGGTATGAAGCAGGATATGCCAGAACCAGCTTAGCTACAACATAGTTATTCGTCGTGCAGATTTCTGTGCTAGATATCAGTGATGCAGAGAAGCCATTTCTAGGTGTAGTGCAAAGTGAGATCTGTGGTGTGCTGTGCACACTTTCGCTTTAGCTTTAGGTGCACTGCAGTGCTCTTCGCTATGCATAGTGGAAAGAGTGTATGGTATGCTTTCAAGAAGCAGAGAATATTGCTATGGTAGAGAGGTTTTAGAAGAAAAGTGCACATGCCAGGCGTGTTTTGGCAGTAGCAGAACTTCCCAGCAGAGTGTTCTGTGAGAGGGGTAGACGGCACTTCACCTCCCTCAGCCTGAAATCGCTTCTTGCTACAAACCGCCATTAAGGAAACCACACTGCACTGAGGTGCTCTGCACAGAACAACGGTTGTCAGGGACTAGTGGTATGAAGCAGGATATGCCAGAACCAGCTTAGCTACAACATAGTTATTCGTCGTGCAGATTTCTGTGCTAGATATCAGTGATGCAGAGAAGCCATTTCTAGGTGTAGTGCAAAGTGAGATCTGTGGTGTGCTGTGCACACTTTCGCTTTAGCTTTAGGTGCACTGCAGTGCTCTTCGCTATGCATAGTGGAAAGAGTGTATGGTATGCTTTCAAGAAGCAGAGAATATTGCTATGGTAGAGAGGTTTTAGAAGAAAAGTGCACATGCCAGGCGTGTTTTGGCAGTAGCAGAACTTCCCAGCAGAGTGTTCTGTGAGAGGGGTAGACGGCACTTCACCTCCTCAGCCTGAAATCGCTTCTGCTACAAACCGCCATTAAGGAAACCACACTGCACTGAGGTGCTCTGCACAGAACACCGGTTGTCAGGGACTAGTGGTATGAAGCAGGATATGCCAGAACCAGCTTAGCTACAACATAGTTATTCGTCGTGCAGATTTCTGTGCTAGATATCAGTGATGCAGAGAAGCCATTTCTAGGTGTAGTGCAAAGTGAGATCTGTGGTGTGCTGTGCACACTTTCGCTTTAGCTTTAGGTGCACTGCAGTGCTCTTCGCTATGCATAGTGGAAAGAGTGTATGGTATGCTTTCAAGAAGCAGAGAATATTGCTATGGTAGAGAGGTTTTAGAAGAAAAGTGCACATGCCAGGCGTGTTTTGGCAGTAGCAGAACTTCCCAGCAGAGTGTTCTGTGAGAGGGGTAGACGGCACTTCACCTCCCTCAGCCTGAAATCGCTTCTGCTACAAACCGCCATTAAGGAAACCACACTGCACTGAGGTGCTCTGCACAGAACACCGGTTGTCAGGGACTAGTGGTATGAAGCAGGATATGCCAGAACCAGCTTAGCTACAACATAGTTATTCGTCGTGCAGATTTCTGTGCTAGATATCAGTGATGCAGAGAAGCCATTTCTAGGTGTAGTGCAAAGTGAGATCTGTGGTGTGCTGTGCACACTTTCGCTTTAGCTTTAGGTGCACTGCAGTGCTCTTCGCTATGCATAGTGGAAAGAGTGTATGGTATGCTTTCAAGAAGCAGAGAATATTGCTATGGTAGAGAGGTTTTAGAAGAAAAGTGCACATGCCAGGCGTGTTTTGGCAGTAGCAGAACTTCCCAGCAGAGTGTTCTGTGAGAGGGGTAGACGGCACTTCACCTCCTCAGCCTGAAATCGCTTCTTGCTACAAACCGCCATTAAGGAAACCACACTGCACTGAGGTGCTCTGCACAGAACACCGGTTGTCAGGGACTAGTGGTATGAAGCAGGATATGCCAGAACCAGCTTAGCTACAACATAGTTATTCGTCGTGCAGATTTCTGTGCTAGATATCAGTGATGCAGAGAAGCCATTTCTAGGTGTAGTGCAAAGTGAGATCTGTGGTGTGCTGTGCACACTTTCGCTTTAGCTTTAGGTGCACTGCAGTGCTCTTCGCTATGCATAGTGGAAAGAGTGTATGGTATGCTTTCAAGAAGCAGAGAATATTGCTATGGTAGAGAGGTTTTAGAAGAAAAGTGCACATGCCAGGCGTGTTTTGGCAGTAGCAGAACTTCCCAGCAGAGTGTTCTGTGAGAGGGGTAGACGGCACTTCACCTCCCTCAGCCTGAAATCGCTTCTTGCTACAAACCGCCATTAAGGAAACCACACTGCACTGAGGTGCTCTGCACAGAACACCGGTTGTCAGGGACTAGTGGTATGAAGCAGGATATGCCAGAACCAGCTTAGCTACAACATAGTTATTCGTCGTGCAGATTTCTGTGCTAGATATCAGTGATGCAGAGAAGCCATTTCTAGGTGTAGTGCAAAGTGAGATCTGTGGTGTGCTGTGCACACTTTCGCTTTAGCTTTAGGTGCACTGCAGTGCTCTTCGCTATGCATAGTGGAAAGAGTGTATGGTATGCTTTCAAGAAGCAGAGAATATTGCTATGGTAGAGAGGTTTTAGAAGAAAAGTGCACATGCCAGGCGTGTTTTGGCAGTAGCAGAACTTCCCAGCAGAGTGTTCTGTGAGAGGGGTAGACGGCACTTCACCTCCTCAGCCTGAAATCGCTTCTTGCTACAAACCGCCATTAAGGAAACCACACTGCACTGAGGTGCTCTGCACAGAACACCGGTTGTCAGGGACTAGTGGTATGAAGCAGGATATGCCAGAACCAGCTTAGCTACAACATAGTTATTCGTCGTGCAGATTTCTGTGCTAGATATCAGTGATGCAGAGAAGCCATTTCTAGGTGTAGTGCAAAGTGAGATCTGTGGTGTGCTGTGCACACTTTCGCTTTAGCTTTAGGTGCACTGCAGTGCTCTTCGCTATGCATAGTGGAAAGAGTGTATGGTATGCTTTCAAGAAGCAGAGAATATTGCTATGGTAGAGAGGTTTTAGAAGAAAAGTGCACATGCCAGGCGTGTTTTGGCAGTAGCAGAACTTCCCAGCAGAGTGTTCTGTGAGAGGGGTAGACGGCACTTCACCTCCTCAGCCTGAAATCGCTTCTTGCTACAAACCGCCATTAAGGAAACCACACTGCACTGAGGTGCTCTGCACAGAACACCGGTTGTCAGGGACTAGTGGTATGAAGCAGGATATGCCAGAACCAGCTTAGCTACAACATAGTTATTCGTCGTGCAGATTTCTGTGCTAGATATCAGTGATGCAGAGAAGCCATTTCTAGGTGTAGTGCAAAGTGAGATCTGTGGTGTGCTGTGCACACTTTCGCTTTAGCTTTAGGTGCACTGCAGTGCTCTTCGCTATGCATAGTGGAAAGAGTGTATGGTATGCTTTCAAGAAGCAGAGAATATTGCTATGGTAGAGAGGTTTTAGAAGAAAAGTGCACATGCCAGGCGTGTTTTGGCAGTAGCAGAACTTCCCAGCAGAGTGTTCTGTGAGAGGGGTAGACGGCACTTCACCTCCTCAGCCTGAAATCGCTTCTGCTACAAACCGCCATTAAGGAAACCACACTGCACTGAGGTGCTCTGCACAGAACACCGGTTGTCAGGGACTAGTGGTATGAAGCAGGATATGCCAGAACCAGCTTAGCTACAACATAGTTATTCGTCGTGCAGATTTCTGTGCTAGATATCAGTGATGCAGAGAAGCCATTTCTAGGTGTAGTGCAAAGTGAGATCTGTGGTGTGCTGTGCACACTTTCGCTTTAGCTTTAGGTGCACTGCAGTGCTCTTCGCTATGCATAGTGGAAAGAGTGTATGGTATGCTTTCAAGAAGCAGAGAATATTGCTATGGTAGAGAGGTTTTAGAAGAAAAGTGCACATGCCAGGCGTGTTTTGGCAGTAGCAGAACTTCCCAGCAGAGTGTTCTGTGAGAGGGGTAGACGGCACTTCACCTCCCTCAGCCTGAAATCGCTTCTTGCTACAAACCGCCATTAAGGAAACCACACTGCACTGAGGTGCTCTGCACAGAACACCGGTTGTCAGGGACTAGTGGTATGAAGCAGGATATGCCAGAACCAGCTTAGCTACAACATAGTTATTCGTCGTGCAGATTTCTGTGCTAGATATCAGTGATGCAGAGAAGCCATTTCTAGGTGTAGTGCAAAGTGAGATCTGTGGTGTGCTGTGCACACTTTCGCTTAGCTTTAGGTGCACTGCAGTGCTCTTCGCTATGCATAGTGGAAAGAGTGTATGGTATGCTTTCAAGAAGCAGAGAATATTGCTATGGTAGAGAGGTTTTAGAAGAAAAGTGCACATGCCAGGCGTGTTTTGGCAGTAGCAGAACTTCCCAGCAGAGTGTTCTGTGAGAGGGGTAGACGGCACTTCACCTCCTCAGCCTGAAATCGCTTCTTGCTACAAACCGCCATTAAGGAAACCACACTGCACTGAGGTGCTCTGCACAGAACACCGGTTGTCAGGGACTAGTGGTATGAAGCAGGATATGCCAGAACCAGCTTAGCTACAACATAGTTATTCGTCGTGCAGATTTCTGTGCTAGATATCAGTGATGCAGAGAAGCCATTTCTAGGTGTAGTGCAAAGTGAGATCTGTGGTGTGCTGTGCACACTTTCGCTTTAGCTTTAGGTGCACTGCAGTGCTCTTCGCTATGCATAGTGGAAAGAGTGTATGGTATGCTTTCAAGAAGCAGAGAATATTGCTATGGTAGAGAGGTTTTAGAAGAAAAGTGCACATGCCAGGCGTGTTTTGGCAGTAGCAGAACTTCCCAGCAGAGTGTTCTGTGAGAGGGGTAGACGGCACTTCACCTCCTCAGCCTGAAATCGCTTCTTGCTACAAACCGCCATTAAGGAAACCACACTGCACTGAGGTGCTCTGCACAGAACACCGGTTGTCAGGGACTAGTGGTATGAAGCAGGATATGCCAGAACCAGCTTAGCTACAACATAGTTATTCGTCGTGCAGATTTCTGTGCTAGATATCAGTGATGCAGAGAAGCCATTTCTAGGTGTAGTGCAAAGTGAGATCTGTGGTGTGCTGTGCACACTTTCGCTTTAGCTTTAGGTGCACTGCAGTGCTCTTCGCTATGCATAGTGGAAAGAGTGTATGGTATGCTTTCAAGAAGCAGAGAATATTGCTATGGTAGAGAGGTTTTAGAAGAAAAGTGCACATGCCAGGCGTGTTTTGGCAGTAGCAGAACTTCCCAGCAGAGTGTTCTGTGAGAGGGGTAGACGGCACTTCACCTCCCTCAGCCTGAAATCGCTTCTTGCTACAAACCGCCATTAAGGAAACCACACTGCACTGAGGTGCTCTGCACAGAACACCGGTTGTCAGGGACTAGTGGTATGAAGCAGGATATGCCAGAACCAGCTTAGCTACAACATAGTTATTCGTCGTGCAGATTTCTGTGCTAGATATCAGTGATGCAGAGAAGCCATTTCTAGGTGTAGTGCAAAGTGAGATCTGTGGTGTGCTGTGCACACTTTCGCTTTAGCTTTAGGTGCACTGCAGTGCTCTTCGCTATGCATAGTGGAAAGAGTGTATGGTATGCTTTCAAGAAGCAGAGAATATTGCTATGGTAGAGAGGTTTTAGAAGAAAAGTGCACATGCCAGGCGTGTTTTGGCAGTAGCAGAACTTCCCAGCAGAGTGTTCTGTGAGAGGGGTAGACGGCACTTCACCTCCCTCAGCCTGAAATCGCTTCTTGCTACAAACCGCCATTAAGGAAACCACACTGCACTGAGGTGCTCTGCACAGAACACCGGTTGTCAGGGACTAGTGGTATGAAGCAGGATATGCCAGAACCAGCTTAGCTACAACATAGTTATTCGTCGTGCAGATTTCTGTGCTAGATATCAGTGATGCAGAGAAGCCATTTCTAGGTGTAGTGCAAAGTGAGATCTGTGGTGTGCTGTGCACACTTTCGCTTTAGCTTTAGGTGCACTGCAGTGCTCTTCGCTATGCATAGTGGAAAGAGTGTATGGTATGCTTTCAAGAAGCAGAGAATATTGCTATGGTAGAGAGGTTTTAGAAGAAAAGTGCACATGCCAGGCGTGTTTTGGCAGTAGCAGAACTTCCCAGCAGAGTGTTCTGTGAGAGGGGTAGACGGCACTTCACCTCCTCAGCCTGAAATCGCTTCTTGCTACAAACCGCCATTAAGGAAACCACACTGCACTGAGGTGCTCTGCACAGAACACCGGTTGTCAGGGACTAGTGGTATGAAGCAGGATATGCCAGAACCAGCTTAGCTACAACATAGTTATTCGTCGTGCAGATTTCTGTGCTAGATATCAGTGATGCAGAGAAGCCATTTCTAGGTGTAGTGCAAAGTGAGATCTGTGGTGTGCTGTGCACACTTTCGCTTTAGCTTTAGGTGCACTGCAGTGCTCTTCGCTATGCATAGTGGAAAGAGTGTATGGTATGCTTTCAAGAAGCAGAGAATATTGCTATGGTAGAGAGGTTTTAGAAGAAAAGTGCACATGCCAGGCGTGTTTTGGCAGTAGCAGAACTTCCCAGCAGAGTGTTCTGTGAGAGGGGTAGACGGCACTTCACCTCCTCAGCCTGAAATCGCTTCTTGCTACAAACCGCCATTAAGGAAACCACACTGCACTGAGGTGCTCTGCACAGAACACCGGTTGTCAGGGACTAGTGGTATGAAGCAGGATATGCCAGAACCAGCTTAGCTACAACATAGTTATTCGTCGTGCAGATTTCTGTGCTAGATATCAGTGATGCAGAGAAGCCATTTCTAGGTGTAGTGCAAAGTGAGATCTGTGGTGTGCTGTGCACACTTTCGCTTTAGCTTTAGGTGCACTGCAGTGCTCTTCGCTATGCATAGTGGAAAGAGTGTATGGTATGCTTTCAAGAAGCAGAGAATATTGCTATGGTAGAGAGGTTTTAGAAGAAAAGTGCACATGCCAGGCGTGTTTTGGCAGTAGCAGAACTTCCCAGCAGAGTGTTCTGTGAGAGGGGTAGACGGCACTTCACCTCCTCAGCCTGAAATCGCTTCTTGCTACAAACCGCCATTAAGGAAACCACACTGCACTGAGGTGCTCTGCACAGAACACCGGTTGTCAGGGACTAGTGGTATGAAGCAGGATATGCCAGAACCAGCTTAGCTACAACATAGTTATTCGTCGTGCAGATTTCTGTGCTAGATATCAGTGATGCAGAGAAGCCATTTCTAGGTGTAGTGCAAAGTGAGATCTGTGGTGTGCTGTGCACACTTTCGCTTTAGCTTTAGGTGCACTGCAGTGCTCTTCGCTATGCATAGTGGAAAGAGTGTATGGTATGCTTTCAAGAAGCAGAGAATATTGCTATGGTAGAGAGGTTTTAGAAGAAAAGTGCACATGCCAGGCGTGTTTTGGCAGTAGCAGAACTTCCCAGCAGAGTGTTCTGTGAGAGGGGTAGACGGCACTTCACCTCCTCAGCCTGAAATCGCTTCTTGCTACAAACCGCCATTAAGGAAACCACACTGCACTGAGGTGCTCTGCACAGAACACCGGTTGTCAGGACTAGTGGTATGAAGCAGGATATGCCAGAACCAGCTTAGCTACAACATAGTTATTCGTCGTGCAGATTTCTGTGCTAGATATCAGTGATGCAGAGAAGCCATTTCTAGGTGTAGTGCAAAGTGAGATCTGTGGTGTGCTGTGCACACTTTCGCTTTAGCTTTAGGTGCACTGCAGTGCTCTTCGCTATGCATAGTGGAAAGAGTGTATGGTATGCTTTCAAGAAGCAGAGAATATTGCTATGGTAGAGAGGTTTTAGAAGAAAAGTGCACATGCCAGGCGTGTTTTGGCAGTAGCAGAACTTCCCAGCAGAGTGTTCTGTGAGAGGGGTAGACGGCACTTCACCTCCTCAGCCTGAAATCGCTTCTTGCTACAAACCGCCATTAAGGAAACCACACTGCACTGAGGTGCTCTGCACAGAACACCGGTTGTCAGGGACTAGTGGTATGAAGCAGGATATGCCAGAACCAGCTTAGCTACAACATAGTTATTCGTCGTGCAGATTTCTGTGCTAGATATCAGTGATGCAGAGAAGCCATTTCTAGGTGTAGTGCAAAGTGAGATCTGTGGTGTGCTGTGCACACTTTCGCTTTAGCTTTAGGTGCACTGCAGTGCTCTTCGCTATGCATAGTGGAAAGAGTGTATGGTATGCTTTCAAGAAGCAGAGAATATTGCTATGGTAGAGAGGTTTTAGAAGAAAAGTGCACATGCCAGGCGTGTTTTGGCAGTAGCAGAACTTCCCAGCAGAGTGTTCTGTGAGAGGGGTAGACGGCACTTCACCTCCCTCAGCCTGAAATCGCTTCTTGCTACAAACCGCCATTAAGGAAACCACACTGCACTGAGGTGCTCTGCACAGAACACCGGTTGTCAGGGACTAGTGGTATGAAGCAGGATATGCCAGAACCAGCTTAGCTACAACATAGTTATTCGTCGTGCAGATTTCTGTGCTAGATATCAGTGATGCAGAGAAGCCATTTCTAGGTGTAGTGCAAAGTGAGATCTGTGGTGTGCTGTGCACACTTTCGCTTTAGCTTTAGGTGCACTGCAGTGCTCTTCGCTATGCATAGTGGAAAGAGTGTATGGTATGCTTTCAAGAAGCAGAGAATATTGCTATGGTAGAGAGGTTTTAGAAGAAAAGTGCACATGCCAGGCGTGTTTTGGCAGTAGCAGAACTTCCCAGCAGAGTGTTCTGTGAGAGGGGTAGACGGCACTTCACCTCCTCAGCCTGAAATCGCTTCTTGCTACAAACCGCCATTAAGGAAACCACACTGCACTGAGGTGCTCTGCACAGAACACCGGTTGTCAGGGACTAGTGGTATGAAGCAGGATATGCCAGAACCAGCTTAGCTACAACATAGTTATTCGTCGTGCAGATTTCTGTGCTAGATATCAGTGATGCAGAGAAGCCATTTCTAGGTGTAGTGCAAAGTGAGATCTGTGGTGTGCTGTGCACACTTTCGCTTTAGCTTTAGGTGCACTGCAGTGCTCTTCGCTATGCATAGTGGAAAGAGTGTATGGTATGCTTTCAAGAAGCAGAGAATATTGCTATGGTAGAGAGGTTTTAGAAGAAAAGTGCACATGCCAGGCGTGTTTTGGCAGTAGCAGAACTTCCCAGCAGAGTGTTCTGTGAGAGGGGTAGACGGCACTTCACCTCCTCAGCCTGAAATCGCTTCTGCTACAAACCGCCATTAAGGAAACCACACTGCACTGAGGTGCTCTGCACAGAACACCGGTTGTCAGGGACTAGTGGTATGAAGCAGGATATGCCAGAACCAGCTTAGCTACAACATAGTTATTCGTCGTGCAGATTTCTGTGCTAGATATCAGTGATGCAGAGAAGCCATTTCTAGGTGTAGTGCAAAGTGAGATCTGTGGTGTGCTGTGCACACTTTCGCTTTAGCTTTAGGTGCACTGCAGTGCTCTTCGCTATGCATAGTGGAAAGAGTGTATGGTATGCTTTCAAGAAGCAGAGAATATTGCTATGGTAGAGAGGTTTTAGAAGAAAAGTGCACATGCCAGGCGTGTTTTGGCAGTAGCAGAACTTCCCAGCAGAGTGTTCTGTGAGAGGGGTAGACGGCACTTCACCTCCTCAGCCTGAAATCGCTTCTTGCTACAAACCGCCATTAAGGAAACCACACTGCACTGAGGTGCTCTGCACAGAACACCGGTTGTCAGGGACTAGTGGTATGAAGCAGGATATGCCAGAACCAGCTTAGCTACAACATAGTTATTCGTCGTGCAGATTTCTGTGCTAGATATCAGTGATGCAGAGAAGCCATTTCTAGGTGTAGTGCAAAGTGAGATCTGTGGTGTGCTGTGCACACTTTCGCTTTAGCTTTAGGTGCACTGCAGTGCTCTTCGCTATGCATAGTGGAAAGAGTGTATGGTATGCTTTCAAGAAGCAGAGAATATTGCTATGGTAGAGAGGTTTTAGAAGAAAAGTGCACATGCCAGGCGTGTTTTGGCAGTAGCAGAACTTCCCAGCAGAGTGTTCTGTGAGAGGGGTAGACGGCACTTCACCTCCTCAGCCTGAAATCGCTTCTGCTACAAACCGCCATTAAGGAAACCACACTGCACTGAGGTGCTCTGCACAGAACACCGGTTGTCAGGGACTAGTGGTATGAAGCAGGATATGCCAGAACCAGCTTAGCTACAACATAGTTATTCGTCGTGCAGATTTCTGTGCTAGATATCAGTGATGCAGAGAAGCCATTTCTAGGTGTAGTGCAAAGTGAGATCTGTGGTGTGCTGTGCACACTTTCGCTTTAGCTTTAGGTGCACTGCAGTGCTCTTCGCTATGCATAGTGGAAAGAGTGTATGGTATGCTTTCAAGAAGCAGAGAATATTGCTATGGTAGAGAGGTTTTAGAAGAAAAGTGCACATGCCAGGCGTGTTTTGGCAGTAGCAGAACTTCCCAGCAGAGTGTTCTGTGAGAGGGGTAGACGGCACTTCACCTCCTCAGCCTGAAATCGCTTCTTGCTACAAACCGCCATTAAGGAAACCACACTGCACTGAGGTGCTCTGCACAGAACACCGGTTGTCAGGGACTAGTGGTATGAAGCAGGATATGCCAGAACCAGCTTAGCTACAACATAGTTATTCGTCGTGCAGATTTCTGTGCTAGATATCAGTGATGCAGAGAAGCCATTTCTAGGTGTAGTGCAAAGTGAGATCTGTGGTGTGCTGTGCACACTTTCGCTTTAGCTTTAGGTGCACTGCAGTGCTCTTCGCTATGCATAGTGGAAAGAGTGTATGGTATGCTTTCAAGAAGCAGAGAATATTGCTATGGTAGAGAGGTTTTAGAAGAAAAGTGCACATGCCAGGCGTGTTTTGGCAGTAGCAGAACTTCCCAGCAGAGTGTTCTGTGAGAGGGGTAGACGGCACTTCACCTCCTCAGCCTGAAATCGCTTCTGCTACAAACCGCCATTAAGGAAACCACACTGCACTGAGGTGCTCTGCACAGAACACCGGTTGTCAGGGACTAGTGGTATGAAGCAGGATATGCCAGAACCAGCTTAGCTACAACATAGTTATTCGTCGTGCAGATTTCTGTGCTAGATATCAGTGATGCAGAGAAGCCATTTCTAGGTGTAGTGCAAAGTGAGATCTGTGGTGTGCTGTGCACACTTTCGCTTTAGCTTTAGGTGCACTGCAGTGCTCTTCGCTATGCATAGTGGAAAGAGTGTATGGTATGCTTTCAAGAAGCAGAGAATATTGCTATGGTAGAGAGGTTTTAGAAGAAAAGTGCACATGCCAGGCGTGTTTTGGCAGTAGCAGAACTTCCCAGCAGAGTGTTCTGTGAGAGGGGTAGACGGCACTTCACCTCCCTCAGCCTGAAATCGCTTCTTGCTACAAACCGCCATTAAGGAAACCACACTGCACTGAGGTGCTCTGCACAGAACACCGGTTGTCAGGGACTAGTGGTATGAAGCAGGATATGCCAGAACCAGCTTAGCTACAACATAGTTATTCGTCGTGCAGATTTCTGTGCTAGATATCAGTGATGCAGAGAAGCCATTTCTAGGTGTAGTGCAAAGTGAGATCTGTGGTGTGCTGTGCACACTTTCGCTTTAGCTTTAGGTGCACTGCAGTGCTCTTCGCTATGCATAGTGGAAAGAGTGTATGGTATGCTTTCAAGAAGCAGAGAATATTGCTATGGTAGAGAGGTTTTAGAAGAAAAGTGCACATGCCAGGCGTGTTTTGGCAGTAGCAGAACTTCCCAGCAGAGTGTTCTGTGAGAGGGGTAGACGGCACTTCACCTCCCTCAGCCTGAAATCGCTTCTTGCTACAAACCGCCATTAAGGAAACCACACTGCACTGAGGTGCTCTGCACAGAACACCGGTTGTCAGGGACTAGTGGTATGAAGCAGGATATGCCAGAACCAGCTTAGCTACAACATAGTTATTCGTCGTGCAGATTTCTGTGCTAGATATCAGTGATGCAGAGAAGCCATTTCTAGGTGTAGTGCAAAGTGAGATCTGTGGTGTGCTGTGCACACTTTCGCTTTAGCTTTAGGTGCACTGCAGTGCTCTTCGCTATGCATAGTGGAAAGAGTGTATGGTATGCTTTCAAGAAGCAGAGAATATTGCTATGGTAGAGAGGTTTTAGAAGAAAAGTGCACATGCCAGGCGTGTTTTGGCAGTAGCAGAACTTCCCAGCAGAGTGTTCTGTGAGAGGGGTAGACGGCACTTCACCTCCCTCAGCCTGAAATCGCTTCTTGCTACAAACCGCCATTAAGGAAACCACACTGCACTGAGGTGCTCTGCACAGAACACCGGTTGTCAGGGACTAGTGGTATGAAGCAGGATATGCCAGAACCAGCTTAGCTACAACATAGTTATTCGTCGTGCAGATTTCTGTGCTAGATATCAGTGATGCAGAGAAGCCATTTCTAGGTGTAGTGCAAAGTGAGATCTGTGGTGTGCTGTGCACACTTTCGCTTTAGCTTTAGGTGCACTGCAGTGCTCTTCGCTATGCATAGTGGAAAGAGTGTATGGTATGCTTTCAAGAAGCAGAGAATATTGCTATGGTAGAGAGGTTTTAGAAGAAAAGTGCACATGCCAGGCGTGTTTTGGCAGTAGCAGAACTTCCCAGCAGAGTGTTCTGTGAGAGGGGTAGACGGCACTTCACCTCCTCAGCCTGAAATCGCTTCTTGCTACAAACCGCCATTAAGGAAACCACACTGCACTGAGGTGCTCTGCACAGAACACCGGTTGTCAGGGACTAGTGGTATGAAGCAGGATATGCCAGAACCAGCTTAGCTACAACATAGTTATTCGTCGTGCAGATTTCTGTGCTAGATATCAGTGATGCAGAGAAGCCATTTCTAGGTGTAGTGCAAAGTGAGATCTGTGGTGTGCTGTGCACACTTTCGCTTTAGCTTTAGGTGCACTGCAGTGCTCTTCGCTATGCATAGTGGAAAGAGTGTATGGTATGCTTTCAAGAAGCAGAGAATATTGCTATGGTAGAGAGGT
Source organism: Luscinia luscinia (assembly GCA_034336685.1). Classification (NCBI taxonomy): domain Eukaryota; kingdom Metazoa; phylum Chordata; class Aves; order Passeriformes; family Muscicapidae; genus Luscinia; species Luscinia luscinia. Next base: position 23,918 of record JAKWBO010000397.1, read on the forward strand.
TTTAGAAGAAAAGTGCACATGCCAGGCGTGTTTTGGCAGTAGCAGAACTTCCCAGCAGAGTGTTCTGTGAGAGGGGTAGACGGCACTTCACCTCCTCAGCCTGAAATCGCTTCTTGCTACAAACCGCCATTAAGGAAACCACACTGCACTGAGGTGCTCTGCACAGAACACCGGTTGTCAGGGACTAGTGGTATGAAGCAGGATATGCCAGAACCAGCTTAGCTACAACATAGTTATTCGTCGTGCAGATTTCTGTGCTAGATATCAGTGATGCAGAGAAGCCATTTCTAGGTGTAGTGCAAAGTGAGATCTGTGGTGTGCTGTGCACACTTTCGCTTTAGCTTTAGGTGCACTGCAGTGCTCTTCGCTATGCATAGTGGAAAGAGTGTATGGTATGCTTTCAAGAAGCAGAGAATATTGCTATGGTAGAGAGGTTTTAGAAGAAAAGTGCACATGCCAGGCGTGTTTTGGCAGTAGCAGAACTTCCCAGCAGAGTGTTCTGTGAGAGGGGTAGACGGCACTTCACCTCCTCAGCCTGAAATCGCTTCTTGCTACAAACCGCCATTAAGGAAACCACACTGCACTGAGGTGCTCTGCACAGAACACCGGTTGTCAGGGACTAGTGGTATGAAGCAGGATATGCCAGAACCAGCTTAGCTACAACATAGTTATTCGTCGTGCAGATTTCTGTGCTAGATATCAGTGATGCAGAGAAGCCATTTCTAGGTGTAGTGCAAAGTGAGATCTGTGGTGTGCTGTGCACACTTTCGCTTTAGCTTTAGGTGCACTGCAGTGCTCTTCGCTATGCATAGTGGAAAGAGTGTATGGTATGCTTTCAAGAAGCAGAGAATATTGCTATGGTAGAGAGGTTTTAGAAGAAAAGTGCACATGCCAGGCGTGTTTTGGCAGTAGCAGAACTTCCCAGCAGAGTGTTCTGTGAGAGGGGTAGACGGCACTTCACCTCCTCAGCCTGAAATCGCTTCTTGCTACAAACCGCCATTAAGGAAACCACACTGCACTGAGGTGCTCTGCACAGAACACCGGTTGTCAGGGACTAGTGGTATGAAGCAGGATATGCCAGAACCAGCTTAGCTACAACATAGTTATTCGTCGTGCAGATTTCTGTGCTAGATATCAGTGATGCAGAGAAGCCATTTCTAGGTGTAGTGCAAAGTGAGATCTGTGGTGTGCTGTGCACACTTTCGCTTTAGCTTTAGGTGCACTGCAGTGCTCTTCGCTATGCATAGTGGAAAGAGTGTATGGTATGCTTTCAAGAAGCAGAGAATATTGCTATGGTAGAGAGGTTTTAGAAGAAAAGTGCACATGCCAGGCGTGTTTTGGCAGTAGCAGAACTTCCCAGCAGAGTGTTCTGTGAGAGGGGTAGACGGCACTTCACCTCCTCAGCCTGAAATCGCTTCTTGCTACAAACCGCCATTAAGGAAACCACACTGCACTGAGGTGCTCTGCACAGAACACCGGTTGTCAGGGACTAGTGGTATGAAGCAGGATATGCCAGAACCAGCTTAGCTACAACATAGTTATTCGTCGTGCAGATTTCTGTGCTAGATATCAGTGATGCAGAGAAGCCATTTCTAGGTGTAGTGCAAAGTGAGATCTGTGGTGTGCTGTGCACACTTTCGCTTTAGCTTTAGGTGCACTGCAGTGCTCTTCGCTATGCATAGTGGAAAGAGTGTATGGTATGCTTTCAAGAAGCAGAGAATATTGCTATGGTAGAGAGGTTTTAGAAGAAAAGTGCACATGCCAGGCGTGTTTTGGCAGTAGCAGAACTTCCCAGCAGAGTGTTCTGTGAGAGGGGTAGACGGCACTTCACCTCCTCAGCCTGAAATCGCTTCTGCTACAAACCGCCATTAAGGAAACCACACTGCACTGAGGTGCTCTGCACAGAACACCGGTTGTCAGGGACTAGTGGTATGAAGCAGGATATGCCAGAACCAGCTTAGCTACAACATAGTTATTCGTCGTGCAGATTTCTGTGCTAGATATCAGTGATGCAGAGAAGCCATTTCTAGGTGTAGTGCAAAGTGAGATCTGTGGTGTGCTGTGCACACTTTCGCTTTAGCTTTAGGTGCACTGCAGTGCTCTTCGCTATGCATAGTGGAAAGAGTGTATGGTATGCTTTCAAGAAGCAGAGAATATTGCTATGGTAGAGAGGTTTTAGAAGAAAAGTGCACATGCCAGGCGTGTTTTGGCAGTAGCAGAACTTCCCAGCAGAGTGTTCTGTGAGAGGGGTAGACGGCACTTCACCTCCCTCAGCCTGAAATCGCTTCTTGCTACAAACCGCCATTAAGGAAACCACACTGCACTGAGGTGCTCTGCACAGAACACCGGTTGTCAGGGACTAGTGGTATGAAGCAGGATATGCCAGAACCAGCTTAGCTACAACATAGTTATTCGTCGTGCAGATTTCTGTGCTAGATATCAGTGATGCAGAGAAGCCATTTCTAGGTGTAGTGCAAAGTGAGATCTGTGGTGTGCTGTGCACACTTTCGCTTTAGCTTTAGGTGCACTGCAGTGCTCTTCGCTATGCATAGTGGAAAGAGTGTATGGTATGCTTTCAAGAAGCAGAGAATATTGCTATGGTAGAGAGGTTTTAGAAGAAAAGTGCACATGCCAGGCGTGTTTTGGCAGTAGCAGAACTTCCCAGCAGAGTGTTCTGTGAGAGGGGTAGACGGCACTTCACCTCCTCAGCCTGAAATCGCTTCTTGCTACAAACCGCCATTAAGGAAACCACACTGCACTGAGGTGCTCTGCACAGAACAACCGGTTGTCAGGGACTAGTGGTATGAAGCAGGATATGCCAGAACCAGCTTAGCTACAACATAGTTATTCGTCGTGCAGATTTCTGTGCTAGATATCAGTGATGCAGAGAAGCCATTTCTAGGTGTAGTGCAAAGTGAGATCTGTGGTGTGCTGTGCACACTTTCGCTTTAGCTTTAGGTGCACTGCAGTGCTCTTCGCTATGCATAGTGGAAAGAGTGTATGGTATGCTTTCAAGAAGCAGAGAATATTGCTATGGTAGAGAGGTTTTAGAAGAAAAGTGCACATGCCAGGCGTGTTTTTGGCAGTAGCAGAACTTCCCAGCAGAGTGTTCTGTGAGAGGGGTAGACGGCACTTCACCTCCCTCAGCCTGAAATCGCTTCTTGCTACAAACCGCCATTAAGGAAAACCACACTGCACTGAGGTGCTCTGCACAGAATACCGGTTGTCAGGGACTAGTGGTATGAAGCAGGATATGCCAGAACCAGCTTAGCTACAACATAGTTATTCGTCGTGCAGATTTCTGTGCTAGATATCAGTGATGCAGAGAAGCCATTTCTAGGTGTAGTGCAAAGTGAGATCTGTGGTGTGCTGTGCACACTTCGCTTTAGCTTTAGGTGCACTGCAGTGCTCTTCGCTATGCATAGTGGAAAGAGTGTATGGTATGCTTTCAAGAAGCAGAGAATATTGCTATGGTAGAGAGGTTTTAGAAGAAAAGTGCACATGCCAGGCGTGTTTTGGCAGTAGCAGAACTTCCCAGCAGAGTGTTCTGTGAGAGGGGTAGACGGCACTTCACCTCCCTCAGCCTGAAATCGCTTCTTGCTACAAACCGCCATTAAGGAAACCACACTGCACTGAGGTGCTCTGCACAGAACACCGGTTGTCAGGAACTAGTGGTATGAAGCAGGATATGCCAGAACCAGCTTAGCTACAACATAGTTATTCGTCGTGCAGATTTCTGTGCTAGATATCAGTGATGCAGAGAAGCCATTTCTAGGTGTAGTGCAAAGTGAGATCTGTGGTGTGCTGTGCACACTTTCGCTTTAGCTTTAGGTGCACTGCAGTGCTCTTCGCTATGCATAGTGGAAAGAGTGTATGGTATGCTTTCAAGAAGCAGAGAATATTGCTATGGTAGAGAGGTTTTAGAAGAAAAGTGCACATGCCAGGCGTGTTTTTGGCAGTAGCAGAACTTCCCAGCAGAGTGTTCTGTGAGAGGGGTAGACGGCACTTCACCTCCCTCAGCCTGAAATCGCTTCTTGCTACAAACCGCCATTAAGGAAACCACACTGCACTGAGGTGCTCTGCACAGAACACCGGTTGTCAGGAACTAGTGGTATGAAGCAGGATATGCCAGAACCAGCTTAGCTACAACATAGTTATTCGTCGTGCAGATTTCTGTGCTAGATATCAGTGATGCAGAGAAGCCATTTCTAGGTGTAGTGCAAAGTGAGATCTGTGGTGTGCTGTGCACACTTTCGCTTTAGCTTTAGGTGCACTGCAGTGCTCTTCGCTATGCATAGTGGAAAGAGTGTATGGTATGCTTTCAAGAAGCAGAGAATATTGCTATGGTAGAGAGGTTTTAGAAGAAAAGTGCACATGCCAGGCGTGTTTTGGCAGTAGCAGAACTTCCCAGCAGAGTGTTCTGTGAGAGGGGTAGACGGCACTTCACCTCTCAGCCTGAAATCGCTTCTTGCTACAAACCGCCATTAAGGAAACCACACTGCACTGAGGTGCTCTGCACAGAACACCGGTTGTCAGGGACTAGTGGTATGAAGCAGGATATGCCAGAACCAGCTTAGCTACAACATAGTTATTCGTCGTGCAGATTTCTGTGCTAGATATCAGTGATGCAGAGAAGCCATTTCTAGGTGTAGTGCAAAGTGAGATCTGTGGTGTGCTGTGCACACTTTCGCTTAGCTTTAGGTGCACTGCAGTGCTCTTCGCTATGCATAGTGGAAAGAGTGTATGGTATGCTTTCAAGAAGCAGAGAATATTGCTATGGTAGAGAGGTTTTAGAAGAAAAGTGCACATGCCAGGCGTGTTTTGGCAGTAGCAGAACTTCCCAGCAGAGTGTTCTGTGAGAGGGGTAGACGGCACTTCACCTCCTCAGCCTGAAATCGCTTCTTGCTACAAACCGCCATTAAGGAAACCACACTGCACTGAGGTGCTCTGCACAGAACACCGGTTGTCAGGGACTAGTGGTATGAAGCAGGATATGCCAGAACCAGCTTAGCTACAACATAGTTATTCGTCGTGCAGATTTCTGTGCTAGATATCAGTGATGCAGAGAAGCCATTTCTAGGTGTAGTGCAAAGTGAGATCTGTGGTGTGCTGTGCACACTTTCGCTTTAGCTTTAGGTGCACTGCAGTGCTCTTCGCTATGCATAGTGGAAAGAGTGTATGGTATGCTTTCAAGAAGCAGAGAATATTGCTATGGTAGAGAGGTTTTAGAAGAAAAGTGCACATGCCAGGCGTGTTTTGGCAGTAGCAGAACTTCCCAGCAGAGTGTTCTGTGAGAGGGGTAGACGGCACTTCACCTCCTCAGCCTGAAATCGCTTCTTGCTACAAACCGCCATTAAGGAAACCACACTGCACTGAGGTGCTCTGCACAGAACACCGGTTGTCAGGGACTAGTGGTATGAAGCAGGATATGCCAGAACCAGCTTAGCTACAACATAGTTATTCGTCAGTGCAGATTTCTGTGCTAGATATCAGTGATGCAGAGAAGCCATTTCTAGGTGTAGTGCAAAGTGAGATCTGTGGTGTGCTGTGCACACTTTCGCTTTAGCTTTAGGTGCACTGCAGTGCTCTTCGCTATGCATAGTGGAAAGAGTGTATGGTATGCTTTCAAGAAGCAGAGAATATTGCTATGGTAGAGAGGTTTTAGAAGAAAAGTGCACATGCCAGGCGTGTTTTGGCAGTAGCAGAACTTCCCAGCAGAGTGTTCTGTGAGAGGGGTAGACGGCACTTCACCTCCCTCAGCCTGAAATCGCTTCTTGCTACAAACCGCCATTAAGGAAACCACACTGCACTGAGGTGCTCTGCACAGAACACCGGTTGTCAGGGACTAGTGGTATGAAGCAGGATATGCCAGAACCAGCTTAGCTACAACATAGTTATTCTGTCGTGCAGATTTCTGTGCTAGATATCAGTGATGCAGAGAAGCCATTTCTAGGTGTAGTGCAAAGTGAGATCTGTGGTGTGCTGTGCACACTTTCGCTTTAGCTTTAGGTGCACTGCAGTGCTCTTCGCTATGCATAGTGGAAAGAGTGTATGGTATGCTTTCAAGAAGCAGAGAATATTGCTATGGTAGAGAGGTTTTAGAAGAAAAGTGCACATGCCAGGCGTGTTTTGGCAGTAGCAGAACTTCCCAGCAGAGTGTTCTGTGAGAGGGGTAGACGGCACTTCACCTCCCTCAGCCTGAAATCGCTTCTTGCTACAAACCGCCATTAAGGAAACCACACTGCACTGAGGTGCTCTGCACAGAATACCGGTTGTCAGGGACTAGTGGTATGAAGCAGGATATGCCAGAACCAGCTTAGCTACAACATAGTTATTCGTCGTGCAGATTTCTGTGCTAGATATCAGTGATGCAGAGAAGCCATTTCTAGGTGTAGTGCAAAGTGAGATCTGTGGTGTGCTGTGCACACTTTCGCTTAGCTTTAGGTGCACTGCAGTGCTCTTCGCTATGCATAGTGGAAAGAGTGTATGGTATGCTTTCAAGAAGCAGAGAATATTGCTATGGTAGAGAGGTTTTAGAAGAAAAGTGCACATGCCAGGCGTGTTTTGGCAGTAGCAGAACTTCCCAGCAGAGTGTTCTGTGAGAGGGGTAGACGGCACTTCACCTCCTCAGCCTGAAATCGCTTCTTGCTACAAACCGCCATTAAGGAAACCACACTGCACTGAGGTGCTCTGCACAGAATACCGGTTGTCAGGGACTAGTGGTATGAAGCAGGATATGCCAGAACCAGCTTAGCTACAACATAGTTATTCGTCGTGCAGATTTCTGTGCTAGATATCAGTGATGCAGAGAAGCCATTTCTAGGTGTAGTGCAAAGTGAGATCTGTGGTGTGCTGTGCACACTTTCGCTTTAGCTTTAGGTGCACTGCAGTGCTCTTCGCTATGCATAGTGGAAAGAGTGTATGGTATGCTTTCAAGAAGCAGAGAATATTGCTATGGTAGAGAGGTTTTAGAAGAAAAGTGCACATGCCAGGCGTGTTTTGGCAGTAGCAGAACTTCCCAGCAGAGTGTTCTGTGAGAGGGGTAGACGGCACTTCACCTCCTCAGCCTGAAATCGCTTCTTGCTACAAACCGCCATTAAGGAAACCACACTGCACTGAGGTGCTCTGCACAGAATACCGGTTGTCAGGGACTAGTGGTATGAAGCAGGATATGCCAGAACCAGCTTAGCTACAACATAGTTATTCGTCGTGCAGATTTCTGTGCTAGATATCAGTGATGCAGAGAAGCCATTTCTAGGTGTAGTGCAAAGTGAGATCTGTGGTGTGTTGTGCACACTTTCGCTTTAGCTTTAGGTGCACTGCAGTGCTCTTCGCTATGCATAGTGGAAAGAGTGTATGGTATGCTTTCAAGAAGCAGAGAATATTGCTATGGTAGAGAGGTTTTAGAAGAAAAGTGCACATGCCAGGCGTGTTTTGGCAGTAGCAGAACTTCCCAGCAGAGTGTTCTGTGAGAGGGGTAGACGGCACTTCACCTCCTCAGCCTGAAATCGCTTCTTGCTACAAACCGCCATTAAGGAAACCACACTGCACTGAGGTGCTCTGCACAGAATACCGGTTGTCAGGGACTAGTGGTATGAAGCAGGATATGCCAGAACCAGCTTAGCTACAACATAGTTATTCGTCGTGCAGATTTCTGTGCTAGATATCAGTGATGCAGAGAAGCCATTTCTAGGTGTAGTGCAAAGTGAGATCTGTGGTGTGCTGTGCACACTTTCGCTTTAGCTTTAGGTGCACTGCAGTGCTCTTCGCTATGCATAGTGGAAAGAGTGTATGGTATGCTTTCAAGAAGCAGAGAATATTGCTATGGTAGAGAGGTTTTAGAAGAAAAGTGCACATGCCAGGCGTGTTTTGGCAGTAGCAGAACTTCCCAGCAGAGTGTTCTGTGAGAGGGGTAGACGGCACTTCACCTCCTCAGCCTGAAATCGCTTCTGCTACAAACCGCCATTAAGGAAACCACACTGCACTGAGGTGCTCTGCACAGAATACCGGTTGTCAGGGACTAGTGGTATGAAGCAGGATATGCCAGAACCAGCTTAGCTACAACATAGTTATTCGTCGTGCAGATTTCTGTGCTAGATATCAGTGATGCAGAGAAGCCATTTCTAGGTGTAGTGCAAAGTGAGATCTGTGGTGTGCTGTGCACACTTTCGCTTTAGCTTTAGGTGCACTGCAGTGCTCTTCGCTATGCATAGTGGAAAGAGTGTATGGTATGCTTTCAAGAAGCAGAGAATATTGCTATGGTAGAGAGGTTTTAGAAGAAAAGTGCACATGCCAGGCGTGTTTTGGCAGTAGCAGAACTTCCCAGCAGAGTGTTCTGTGAGAGGGGTAGACGGCACTTCACCTCCTCAGCCTGAAATCGCTTCTTGCTACAAACCGCCATTAAGGAAACCACACTGCACTGAGGTGCTCTGCACAGAATACCGGTTGTCAGGGACTAGTGGTATGAAGCAGGATATGCCAGAACCAGCTTAGCTACAACATAGTTATTCGTCGTGCAGATTTCTGTGCTAGATATCAGTGATGCAGAGAAGCCATTTCTAGGTGTAGTGCAAAGTGAGATCTGTGGTGTGCTGTGCACACTTTCGCTTTAGCTTTAGGTGCACTGCAGTGCTCTTCGCTATGCATAGTGGAAAGAGTGTATGGTATGCTTTCAAGAAGCAGAGAATATTGCTATGGTAGAGAGGTTTTAGAAGAAAAGTGCACATGCCAGGCGTGTTTTGGCAGTAGCAGAACTTCCCAGCAGAGTGTTCTGTGAGAGGGGTAGACGGCACTTCACCTCCTCAGCCTGAAATCGCTTCTTGCTACAAACCGCCATTAAGGAAACCACACTGCACTGAGGTGCTCTGCACAGAATACCGGTTGTCAGGGACTAGTGGTATGAAGCAGGATATGCCAGAACCAGCTTAGCTACAACATAGTTATTCGTCGTGCAGATTTCTGTGCTAGATATCAGTGATGCAGAGAAGCCATTTCTAGGTGTAGTGCAAAGTGAGATCTGTGGTGTGCTGTGCACACTTTCGCTTTAGCTTTAGGTGCACTGCAGTGCTCTTCGCTATGCATAGTGGAAAGAGTGTATGGTATGCTTTCAAGAAGCAGAGAATATTGCTATGGTAGAGAGGTTTTAGAAGAAAAGTGCACATGCCAGGCGTGTTTTGGCAGTAGCAGAACTTCCCAGCAGAGTGTTCTGTGAGAGGGGTAGACGGCACTTCACCTCCCTCAGCCTGAAATCGCTTCTTGCTACAAACCGCCATTAAGGAAACCACACTGCACTGAGGTGCTCTGCACAGAATACCGGTTGTCAGGGACTAGTGGTATGAAGCAGGATATGCCAGAACCAGCTTAGCTACAACATAGTTATTCGTCGTGCAGATTTCTGTGCTAGATATCAGTGATGCAGAGAAGCCATTTCTAGGTGTAGTGCAAAGTGAGATCTGTGGTGTGCTGTGCACACTTTCGCTTTAGCTTTAGGTGCACTGCAGTGCTCTTCGCTATGCATAGTGGAAAGAGTGTATGGTATGCTTTCAAGAAGCAGAGAATATTGCTATGGTAGAGAGGTTTTAGAAGAAAAGTGCACATGCCAGGCGTGTTTTGGCAGTAGCAGAACTTCCCAGCAGAGTGTTCTGTGAGAGGGGTAGACGGCACTTCACCTCCTCAGCCTGAAATCGCTTCTGCTACAAACCGCCATTAAGGAAACCACACTGCACTGAGGTGCTCTGCACAGAATACCGGTTGTCAGGGACTAGTGGTATGAAGCAGGATATGCCAGAACCAGCTTAGCTACAACATAGTTATTCGTCGTGCAGATTTCTGTGCTAGATATCAGTGATGCAGAGAAGCCATTTCTAGGTGTAGTGCAAAGTGAGATCTGTGGTGTGCTGTGCACACTTTCGCTTTAGCTTTAGGTGCACTGCAGTGCTCTTCGCTATGCATAGTGGAAAGAGTGTATGGTATGCTTTCAAGAAGCAGAGAATATTGCTATGGTAGAGAGGTTTTAGAAGAAAAGTGCACATGCCAGGCGTGTTTTGGCAGTAGCAGAACTTCCCAGCAGAGTGTTCTGTGAGAGGGGTAGACGGCACTTCACCTCCCTCAGCCTGAAATCGCTTCTTGCTACAAACCGCCATTAAGGAAACCACACTGCACTGAGGTGCTCTGCACAGAATACCGGTTGTCAAGGACTAGTGGTATGAAGCAGGATATGCCAGAACCAGCTTAGCTACAACATAGTTATTCGTCGTGCAGATTTCTGTGCTAGATATCAGTGATGCAGAGAAGCCATTTCTAGGTGTAGTGCAAAGTGAGATCTGTGGTGTGCTGTGCACACTTTCGCTTTAGCTTTAGGTGCACTGCAGTGCTCTTCGCTATGCATAGTGGAAAGAGTGTATGGTATGCTTTCAAGAAGCAGAGAATATTGCTATGGTAGAGAGGTTTTAGAAGAAAAGTGCACATGCCAGGCGTGTTTTGGCAGTAGCAGAACTTCCCAGCAGAGTGTTCTGTGAGAGGGGTAGACGGCACTTCACCTCCCTCAGCCTGAAATCGCTTCTTGCTACAAACCGCCATTAAGGAAACCACACTGCACTGAGGTGCTCTGCACAGAATACCGGTTGTCAAGGACTAGTGGTATGAAGCAGGATATGCCAGAACCAGCTTAGCTACAACATAGTTATTCGTCGTGCAGATTTCTGTGCTAGATATCAGTGATGCAGAGAAGCCATTTCTAGGTGTAGTGCAAAGTGAGATCTGTGGTGTGCTGTGCACACTTTCGCTTTAGCTTTAGGTGCACTGCAGTGCTCTTCGCTATGCATAGTGGAAAGAGTGTATGGTATGCTTTCAAGAAGCAGAGAATATTGCTATGGTAGAGAGGTTTTAGAAGAAAAGTGCACATGCCAGGCGTGTTTTGGCAGTAGCAGAACTTCCCAGCAGAGTGTTCTGTGAGAGGGGTAGACGGCACTTCACCTCCCTCAGCCTGAAATCGCTTCTTGCTACAAAACCGCCATTAAGGAAACCACACTGCACTGAGGTGCTCTGCACAGAACACCGGTTGTCAGGGACTAGTGGTATGAAGCAGGATATGCCAGAACCAGCTTAGCTACAACATAGTTATTCGTCGTGCAGATTTCTGTGCTAGATATCAGTGATGCAGAGAAGCCATTTCTAGGTGTAGTGCAAAGTGAGATCTGTGGTGTGCTGTGCACACTTTCGCTTTAGCTTTAGGTGCACTGCAGTGCTCTTCGCTATGCATAGTGGAAAGAGTGTATGGTATGCTTTCAAGAAGCAGAGAATATTGCTATGGTAGAGAGGTTTTAGAAGAAAAGTGCACATGCCAGGCGTGTTTTGGCAGTAGCAGAACTTCCCAGCAGAGTGTTCTGTGAGAGGGGTAGACGGCACTTCACCTCCCTCAGCCTGAAATCGCTTCTTGCTACAAACCGCCATTAAGGAAACCACACTGCACTGAGGTGCTCTGCACAGAATACCGGTTGTCAGGGACTAGTGGTATGAAGCAGGATATGCCAGAACCAGCTTAGCTACAACATAGTTATTCGTCGTGCAGATTTCTGTGCTAGATATCAGTGATGCAGAGAAGCCATTTCTAGGTGTAGTGCAAAGTGAGATCTGTGGTGTGCTGTGCACACTTTCGCTTTAGCTTTAGGTGCACTGCAGTGCTCTTCGCTATGCATAGTGGAAAGAGTGTATGGTATGCTTTCAAGAAGCAGAGAATATTGCTATGGTAGAGAGGTTTTAGAAGAAAAGTGCACATGCCAGGCGTGTTTTGGCAGTAGCAGAACTTCCCAGCAGAGTGTTCTGTGAGAGGGGTAGACGGCACTTCACCTCCTCAGCCTGAAATCGCTTCTTGCTACAAACCGCCATTAAGGAAACCACACTGCACTGAGGTGCTCTGCACAGAATACCGGTTGTCAGGGACTAGTGGTATGAAGCAGGATATGCCAGAACCAGCTTAGCTACAACATAGTTATTCGTCGTGCAGATTTCTGTGCTAGATATCAGTGATGCAGAGAAGCCATTTCTAGGTGTAGTGCAAAGTGAGATCTGTGGTGTGCTGTGCACACTTCGCTTTAGCTTTAGGTGCACTGCAGTGCTCTTCGCTATGCATAGTGGAAAGAGTGTATGGTATGCTTTCAAGAAGCAGAGAATATTGCTATGGTAGAGAGGTTTTAGAAGAAAAGTGCACATGCCAGGCGTGTTTTGGCAGTAGCAGAACTTCCCAGCAGAGTGTTCTGTGAGAGGGGTAGACGGCACTTCACCTCCCTCAGCCTGAAATCGCTTCTTGCTACAAACCGCCATTAAGGAAACCACACTGCACTGAGGTGCTCTGCACAGAATACCGGTTGTCAGGGACTAGTGGTATGAAGCAGGATATGCCAGAACCAGCTTAGCTACAACATAGTTATTCGTCGTGCAGATTTCTGTGCTAGATATCAGTGATGCAGAGAAGCCATTTCTAGGTGTAGTGCAAAGTGAGATCTGTGGTGTGCTGTGCACACTTTCGCTTTAGCTTTAGGTGCACTGCAGTGCTCTTCGCTATGCATAGTGGAAAGAGTGTATGGTATGCTTTCAAGAAGCAGAGAATATTGCTATGGTAGAGAGGTTTTAGAAGAAAAGTGCACATGCCAGGCGTGTTTTGGCAGTAGCAGAACTTCCCAGCAGAGTGTTCTGTGAGAGGGGTAGACGGCACTTCACCTCCTCAGCCTGAAATCGCTTCTTGCTACAAACCGCCATTAAGGAAACCACACTGCACTGAGGTGCTCTGCACAGAATACCGGTTGTCAGGGACTAGTGGTATGAAGCAGGATATGCCAGAACCAGCTTAGCTACAACATAGTTATTCGTCGTGCAGATTTCTGTGCTAGATATCAGTGATGCAGAGAAGCCATTTCTAGGTGTAGTGCAAAGTGAGATCTGTGGTGTGCTGTGCACACTTTCGCTTTAGCTTTAGGTGCACTGCAGTGCTCTTCGCTATGCATAGTGGAAAGAGTGTATGGTATGCTTTCAAGAAGCAGAGAATATTGCTATGGTAGAGAGGTTTTAGAAGAAAAGTGCACATGCCAGGCGTGTTTTGGCAGTAGCAGAACTTCCCAGCAGAGTGTTCTGTGAGAGGGGTAGACGGCACTTCACCTCCCTCAGCCTGAAATCGCTTCTTGCTACAAACCGCCATTAAGGAAACCACACTGCACTGAGGTGCTCTGCACAGAATACCGGTTGTCAGGGACTAGTGGTATGAAGCAGGATATGCCAGAACCAGCTTAGCTACAACATAGTTATTCGTCGTGCAGATTTCTGTGCTAGATATCAGTGATGCAGAGAAGCCATTTCTAGGTGTAGTGCAAAGTGAGATCTGTGGTGTGCTGTGCACACTTTCGCTTTAGCTTTAGGTGCACTGCAGTGCTCTTCGCTATGCATAGTGGAAAGAGTGTATGGTATGCTTTCAAGAAGCAGAGAATATTGCTATGGTAGAGAGGTTTTAGAAGAAAAGTGCACATGCCAGGCGTGTTTTGGCAGTAGCAGAACTTCCCAGCAGAGTGTTCTGTGAGAGGGGTAGACGGCACTTCACCTCCCTCAGCCAGAAATCGCTTCTGCTACAAACCGCCATTAAGGAAACCACACTGCACTGAGGTGCTCTGCACAGAATACCGGTTGTCAGGGACTAGTGGTATGAAGCAGGATATGCCAGAACCAGCTTAGCTACAACATAGTTATTCGTCGTGCAGATTTCTGTGCTAGATATCAGTGATGCAGAGAAGCCATTTCTAGGTGTAGTGCAAAGTGAGATCTGTGGTGTGCTGTGCACACTTTTGCTTTAGCTTTAGGTGCACTGCAGTGCTCTTCGCTATGCATAGTGGAAAGAGTGTATGGTATGCTTTCAAGAAGCAGAGAATATTGCTATGGTAGAGAGGTTTTAGAAGAAAAGTGCACATGCCAGGCGTGTTTTGGCAGTAGCAGAACTTCCCAGCAGAGTGTTCTGTGAGAGGGGTAGACGGCACTTCACCTCCCTCAGCCTGAAATCGCTTCTTGCTACAAACCGCCATTAAGGAAACCACACTGCACTGAGGTGCTCTGCACAGAATACCGGTTGTCAGGGACTAGTGGTATGAAGCAGGATATGCCAGAACCAGCTTAGCTACAACATAGTTATTCGTCGTGCAGATTTCTGTGCTAGATATCAGTGATGCAGAGAAGCCATTTCTAGGTGTAGTGCAAAGTGAGATCTGTGGTGTGCTGTGCACACTTTCGCTTTAGCTTTAGGTGCACTGCAGTGCTCTTCGCTATGCATAGTGGAAAGAGTGTATGGTATGCTTTCAAGAAGCAGAGAATATTGCTATGGTAGAGAGGTTTTAGAAGAAAAGTGCACATGCCAGGCGTGTTTTGGCAGTAGCAGAACTTCCCAGCAGAGTGTTCTGTGAGAGGGGTAGACGGCACTTCACCTCCCTCAGCCAGAAATCGCTTCTTGCTACAAACCGCCATTAAGGAAACCACACTGCACTGAGGTGCTCTGCACAGAATACCGGTTGTCAGGGACTAGTGGTATGAAGCAGGATATGCCAGAACCAGCTTAGCTACAACATAGTTATTCGGTCGTGCAGATTTCTGTGCTAGATATCAGTGATGCAGAGAAGCCATTTCTAGGTGTAGTGCAAAGTGAGATCTGTGGTGTGCTGTGCACACTTTCGCTTTAGCTTTAGGTGCACTGCAGTGCTCTTCGCTATGCATAGTGGAAAGAGTGTATGGTATGCTTTCAAGAAGCAGAGAATATTGCTATGGTAGAGAGGTTTTAGAAGAAAAGTGCACATGCCAGGCGTGTTTTGGCAGTAGCAGAACTTCCCAGCAGAGTGTTCTGTGAGAGGGGTAGACGGCACTTCACCTCCCTCAGCCTGAAATCGCTTCTTGCTACAAACCGCCATTAAGGAAACCACACTGCACTGAGGTGCTCTGCACAGAATACCGGTTGTCAGGGACTAGTGGTATGAAGCAGGATATGCCAGAACCAGCATAGCTACAACATAGTTATTCGTCGTGCAGATTTCTGTGCTAGATATCAGTGATGCAGAGAAGCCATTTCTAGGTGTAGTGCAAAGTGAGATCTGTGGTGTGCTGTGCACACTTCTGCTTTAGCTTTAGGTGCACTGCAGTGCTCTTCGCTATGCATAGTGGAAAGAGTGTATGGTATGCTTTCAAGAAGCAGAGAATATTGCTATGGTAGAGAGGTTTTAGAAGAAAAGTGCACATGCCAGGCGTGTTTTGGCAGTAGCAGAACTTCCCAGCAGAGTGTTCTGTGAGAGGGGTAGACGGCACTTCACCTCCCTCAGACAGAAATCGCTTCTTGCTACAAACCGCCATTAAGGAAACCACACTGCACTGAGGTGCTCTGCACAGAATACCGGTTGTCAGGGACTAGTGGTATGAAGCAGGATATGCCAGAACCAGCTTAGCTACAACATAGTTATTCGTCGTGCAGATTTCTGTGCTAGATATCAGTGATGCAGAGAAGCCATTTCTAGGTGTAGTGCAAAGTGAGATCTGTGGTGTGCTGTGCACACTTTCGCTTTAGCTTTAGGTGCACTGCAGTGCTCTTCGCTATGCATAGTGGAAAGAGTGTATGGTATGCTTTCAAGAAGCAGAGAATATTGCTATGGTAGAGAGGTTTTAGAAGAAAAGTGCACATGCCAGGCGTGTTTTGGCAGTAGCAGAACTTCCCAGCAGAGTGTTCTGTGAGAGGGGTAGACGGCACTTCACCTCCCTCAGCCTGAAATCGCTTCTTGCTACAAACCGCCATTAAGGAAACCACACTGCACTGAGGTGCTCTGCACAGAATACCGGTTGTCAGGGACTAGTGGTATGAAGCAGGATATGCCAGAACCAGCTTAGCTACAACATAGTTATTCGTCGTGCAGATTTCTGTGCTAGATATCAGTGATGCAGAGAAGCCATTTCTAGGTGTAGTGCAAAGTGAGATCTGTGGTGTGCTGTGCACACTTTCGCTTTAGCTTTAGGTGCACTGCAGTGCTCTTCGCTATGCATAGTGGAAAGAGTGTATGGTATGCTTTCAAGAAGCAGAGAATATTGCTATGGTAGAGAGGTTTTAGAAGAAAAGTGCACATGCCAGGCGTGTTTTGGCAGTAGCAGAACTTCCCAGCAGAGTGTTCTGTGAGAGGGTAGACGGCACTTCACCTCCTCAGACAGAAATCGCTTCTTACTACAAACCGCCATTAAGGAAACCACACTGCACTGA
Source organism: Luscinia luscinia (assembly GCA_034336685.1). Classification (NCBI taxonomy): domain Eukaryota; kingdom Metazoa; phylum Chordata; class Aves; order Passeriformes; family Muscicapidae; genus Luscinia; species Luscinia luscinia. Next base: position 40,182 of record JAKWBO010000397.1, read on the forward strand.
GGTGCTCTGCACAGAATACCGGTTGTCAGGGACTAGTGGTATGAAGCAGGATATGCCAGAACCAGCTTAGCTACAACATAGTTATTCGTCGTGCAGATTTCTGTGCTAGATATCAGTGATGCAGAGAAGCCATTTCTAGGTGTAGTGCAAAGTGAGATCTGTGGTGTGCTGTGCACACTTTCGCTCTTTAGCTTTAGGTGCACTGCAGTGCTCTTCGCTATGCATAGTGGAAAGAGTGTATGGTATGCTTTCAAGAAGCAGAGAATATTGCTATGGTAGAGAGGTTTTAGAAGAAAAGTGCACATGCCAGGCGTGTTTTGGCAGTAGCAGAACTTCCCAGCAGAGTGTTCTGTGAGAGGGGTAGACGGCACTTCACCTCCCTCAGCCAGAAATCGCTTCTTGCTACAAACCGCCATTAAGGAAACCACACTGCACTGAGGTGCTCTGCACAGAATACCGGTTGTCAGGGACTAGTGGAATGAAGCAGGATAGGCCAGAACCAGCTTAGCTACAACATAGTTATTCGTCGTGCAGATTTCTGTGCTAGATATCAGTGATGCAGAGAAGCCATTTCTAGGTGTAGTGCAAAGTGAGATCTGTGGTGTGCTGTGCACACTTTTGCTTTAGCTTTAGGTGCACTGCAGTGCTCTTCGCTATGCATAGTGGAAAGAGTGTATGGTATGCTTTCAAGAAGCAGAGAATATTGCTATGGTAGAGAGGTTTTAGAAGAAAAGTGCACATGCCAGGCGTGTTTTGGCAGTAGCAGAACTTCCCAGCAGAGTGTTCTGTGAGAGGGGTAGACGGCACTTCACCTCCCTCAGCCTGAAATCGCTTCTTGCTACAAACCGCCATTAAGGAAACCACACTGCACTGAGGTGCTCTGCACAGAATACCGGTTGTCAGGGACTAGTGGTATGAAGCAGGATATGCCAGAACCAGCTTAGCTACAACATAGTTATTCGTCGTGCAGATTTCTGTGCTAGATATCAGTGATGCAGAGAAGCCATTTCTAGGTGTAGTGCAAAGTGAGATCTGTGGTGTGCTGTGCACACTTTCGCTTTAGCTTTAGGTGCACTGCAGTGCTCTTCGCTATGCATAGTGGAAAGAGTGTATGGTATGCTTTCAAGAAGCAGAGAATATTGCTATGGTAGAGAGGTTTTAGAAGAAAAGTGCACATGCCAGGCGTGTTTTGGCAGTAGCAGAACTTCCCAGCAGAGTGTTCTGTGAGAGGGGTAGACGGCACTTCACCTCCCTCAGCCAGAAATCGCTTCTTGCTACAAACCGCCATTAAGGAAACCACACTGCACTGAGGTGCTCTGCACAGAATACCGGTTGTCAGGGACTAGTGGTATGAAGCAGGATATGCCAGAACCAGCTTAGCTACAACATAGTTATTCGTCGTGCAGATTTCTGTGCTAGATATCAGTGATGCAGAGAAGCCATTTCTAGGTGTAGTGCAAAGTGAGATCTGTGGTGTGCTGTGCACACTTCGCTTTAGCTTTAGGTGCACTGCAGTGCTCTTCGCTATGCATAGTGGAAAGAGTGTATGGTATGCTTTCAAGAAGCAGAGAATATTGCTATGGTAGAGAGGTTTTAGAAGAAAAGTGCACATGCCAGGCGTGTTTTGGCAGTAGCAGAACTTCCCAGCAGAGTGTTCTGTGAGAGGGGTAGACGGCACTTCACCTCCTCAGCCTGAAATCGCTTCTTGCTACAAACCGCCATTAAGGAAACCACACTGCACTGAGGTGCTCTGCACAGAATACCGGTTGTCAGGGACTAGTGGTATGAAGCAGGATATGCCAGAACCAGCTTAGCTACAACATAGTTATTCGTCGTGGCAGATTTCTGTGCTAGATATCAGTGATGCAGAGAAGCCATTTCAGGTGTAGTGCAAAGTGAGATCTGTGGTGTGCTGTGCACACTTTCGCTTTAGCTTTAGGTGCACTGCAGTGCTCTTCGCTATGCATAGTGGAAAGAGTGTATGGTATGCTTTCAAGAAGCAGAGAATATTGCTATGGTAGAGAGGTTTTAGAAGAAAAGTGCACATGCCAGGCGTGTTTTGGCAGTAGCAGAACTTCCCAGCAGAGTGTTCTGTGAGAGGGGTAGACGGCACTTCACCTCCTCAGCCTGAAATCGCTTCTGCTACAAACCGCCATTAAGGAAACCACACTGCACTGAGGTGCTCTGCACAGAATACCGGTTGTCAGGGACTAGTGGTATGAAGCAGGATATGCCAGAACCAGCTTAGCTACAACATAGTTATTCGTCGGCAGATTTCTGTGCTAGATATCAGTGATGCAGAGAAGCCATTTCTAGGTGTAGTGCAAAGTGAGATCTGTGGTGTGCTGTGCACACTTTCGCTTTAGCTTTAGGTGCACTGCAGTGCTCTTCGCTATGCATAGTGGAAAGAGTGTATGGTATGCTTTCAAGAAGCAGAGAATATTGCTATGGTAGAGAGGTTTTAGAAGAAAAGTGCACATGCCAGGCGTGTTTTGGCAGTAGCAGAACTTCCCAGCAGAGTGTTCTGTGAGAGGGGTAGACGGCACTTCACCTCCTCAGCCAGAAATCGCTTCTGCTACAAACCGCCATTAAGGAAACCACACTGCACTGAGGTGCTCTGCACAGAATACCGGTTGTCAGGGACTAGTGCAATGAAGCAGGATATGCCAGAACCAGCTTAGCTACAACATAGTTATTCGTCGTGCAGATTTCTGTGCTAGATATCAGTGATGCAGAGAAGCCATTTCTAGGTGTAGTGCAAAGTGAGATCTGTGGTGTGCTGTGCACACTTTTCGCTTTAGCTTTAGGTGCACTGCAGTGCTCTTCGCTATGCATAGTGGAAAGAGTGTATGGTATGCTTTCAAGAAGCAGAGAATATTGCTATGGTAGAGAGGTTTTAGAAGAAAAGTGCACATGCCAGGCGTGTTTTGGCAGTAGCAGAACTTCCCAGCAGAGTGTTCTGTGAGAGGGGTAGACGGCACTTCACCTCCTCAGCCTGAAATCGCTTCTGCTACAAACCGCCATTAAGGAAACCACACTGCACTGAGGTGCTCTGCACAGAATACCGGTTGTCAGGGACTAGTGGTATGAAGCAGGATATGCCAGAACCAGCTTAGCTACAACATAGTTATTCGTCGTGCAGATTTCTGTGCTAGATATCAGTGATGCAGAGAAGCCATTTCTAGGTGTAGTGCAAAGTGAGATCTGTGGTGTGCTGTGCACACTTTCGCTTTAGCTTTAGGTGCACTGCAGTGCTCTTCGCTATGCATAGTGGAAAGAGTGTATGGTATGCTTTCAAGAAGCAGAGAATATTGCTATGGTAGAGAGGTTTTAGAAGAAAAGTGCACATGCCAGGCGTGTTTTGGCAGTAGCAGAACTTCCCAGCAGAGTGTTCTGTGAGAGGGGTAGACGGCACTTCACCTCCCTCAGCCTGAAATCGCTTCTTGCTACAAACCGCCATTAAGGAAACCACACTGCACTGAGGTGCTCTGCACAGAATACCGGTTGTCAGGGACTAGTGGTATGAAGCAGGATATGCCAGAACCAGCTTAGCTACAACATAGTTATTTGTCACGCAGATTGCCGTGCTAGATATCAGTGATGCAGAGAAGCCATTTCTAGGTGTAGTGCAAAGTGAGATCTGTGGTGTGCTGTGCACACTTTCGCTTTAGCTTTAGGTGCACTGCAGTGCTCTTCGCTATGCATAGTGGAAAGAGTGTATGGTATGCTTTCAAGAAGCAGAGAATATTGCTATGGTAGAGAGGTTTTAGAAGAAAAGTGCACATGCCAGGCGTGTTTTGGCAGTAGCAGAACTTCCCAGCAGAGTGTTCTGTGAGAGGGGTAGACGGCACTTCACTTCCCTCAGCCTGAAATCGCTTCTTGCTACAAACCGCCATTAAGGAAACCACACTGCACTGAGGTGCTCTGCACAGAACACCGGTTGTCAGGGACTAGTGGTATGAAGCAGGATATGCCAGAACCAGCTTAGCTACAACATAGTTATTCGTCGTGCAGATTTCTGTGCTAGATATCAGTGATGCAGAGAAGCCATTTCTAGGTGTAGTGCAAAGTGAGATCTGTGGTGTGCTGTGCACACTTTCGCTTTAGCTTTAGGTGCACTGCAGTGCTCTTCGCTATGCATAGTGGAAAGAGTGTATGGTATGCTTTCAAGAAGCAGAGAATATTGCTATGGTAGAGAGGTTTTAGAAGAAAAGTGCACATGCCAGGCGTGTTTTGGCAGTAGCAGAACTTCCCAGCAGAGTGTTCTGTGAGAGGGGTAGACGGCACTTCTCCTCCTCAGACAGAAATCGCTTCTTGCTACAAACCGCCATTAAGGAAACCACACTGCACTGAGGTGCTCTGCACAGAATACCGGTTGTCAGGGACTAGTGGTATGAAGCAGGATATGCCAGAACCAGCTTAGCTACAACATAGTTATTCGTCGTGCAGATTTCTGTGCTAGATATCAGTGATGCAGAGAAGCCATTTCTAGGTGTAGTGCAAAGTGAGATCTGTGGTGTGCTGTGCACACTTTCGCTTTAGCTTTAGGTGCACTGCAGTGCTCTTCGCTATGCATAGTGGAAAGAGTGTATGGTATGCTTTCAAGAAGCAGAGAATATTGCTATGGTAGAGAGGTTTTAGAAGAAAAGTGCACATGCCAGGCGTGTTTTGGCAGTAGCAGAACTTCCCAGCAGAGTGTTCTGTGAGAGGGGTAGACGGCACTTCACCTCCCTCAGCCTGAAATCGCTTCTGCTACAAACCGCCATTAAGGAAACCACACTGCACTGAGGTGCTCTGCACAGAACACCGGTTGTCAGGGACTAGTGGTATGAAGCAGGATATGCCAGAACCAGCTTAGCTACAACATAGTTATTCGTCGTGCAGATTTCTGTGCTAGATATCAGTGATGCAGAGAAGCCATTTCTAGGTGTAGTGCAAAGTGAGATCTGTGGTGTGCTGTGCACACTTTCGCTTTAGCTTTAGGTGCACTGCAGTGCTCTTCGCTATGCATAGTGGAAAGAGTGTATGGTATGCTTTCAAGAAGCAGAGAATATTGCTATGGTAGAGAGGTTTTTAGAAGAAAAGTGCACATGCCAGGCGTGTTTTGGCAGTAGCAGAACTTCCCAGCAGAGTGTTCTGTGAGAGGGGTAGACGGCACTTCACCTCCCTCAGCCTGAAATCGCTTCTGCTACAAACCGCCATTAAGGAAACCACACTGCACTGAGGTGCTCTGCACAGAATACCGGTTGTCAGGGACTAGTGGTATGAAGCAGGATATGCCAGAACCAGCTTAGCTACAACATAGTTATTCGTCGTGCAGATTTCTGTGCTAGATATCAGTGATGCAGAGAAGCCATTTCTAGGTGTAGTGCAAAGTGAGATCTGTGGTGTGCTGTGCACACTTCGCTTTAGCTTTAGGTGCACTGCAGTGCTCTTCGCTATGCATAGTGGAAAGAGTGTATGGTATGCTTTCAAGAAGCAGAGAATATTGCTATGGTAGAGAGGTTTTAGAAGAAAAGTGCACATGCCAGGCGTGTTTTGGCAGTAGCAGAACTTCCCAGCAGAGTGTTCTGTGAGAGGGGTAGACGGCACTTCACCTCCCTCAGCCTGAAATCGCTTCTTGCTACAAACCGCCATTAAGGAAACCACACTGCACTGAGGTGCTCTGCACAGAATACCGGTTGTCAGGGACTAGTGGTATGAAGCAGGATATGCCAGAACCAGCTTAGCTACAACATAGTTATTCGTCGTGCAGATTTCTGTGCTAGATATCAGTGATGCAGAGAAGCCATTTCTAGGTGTAGTGCAAAGTGAGATCTGTGGTGTGCTGTGCACACTTTCGCTTTAGCTTTAGGTGCACTGCAGTGCTCTTCGCTATGCATAGTGGAAAGAGTGTATGGTATGCTTTCAAGAAGCAGAGAATATTGCTATGGTAGAGAGGTTTTAGAAGAAAAGTGCACATGCCAGGCGTGTTTTGGCAGTAGCAGAACTTCCCAGCAGAGTGTTCTGTGAGAGGGGTAGACGGCACTTCACCTCCCTCAGCCTGAAATCGCTTCTTGCTACAAACCGCCATTAAGGAAACCACACTGCACTGAGGTGCTCTGCACAGAATACCGGTTGTCAGGACTAGTGGTATGAAGCAGGATATGCCAGAACCAGCTTAGCTACAACATAGTTATTCGTCGTGCAGATTTCTGTGCTAGATATCAGTGATGCAGAGAAGCCATTTCTAGGTGTAGTGCAAAGTGAGATCTGTGGTGTGCTGTGCACACTTTTCGCTTTAGCTTTAGGTGCACTGCAGTGCTCTTCGCTATGCATAGTGGAAAGAGTGTATGGTATGCTTTCAAGAAGCAGAGAATATTGCTATGGTAGAGAGGTTTTAGAAGAAAAGTGCACATGCCAGGCGTGTTTTGGCAGTAGCAGAACTTCCCAGCAGAGTGTTCTGTGAGAGGGGTAGACGGCACTTCACCTCCCTCAGCCTGAAATCGCTTCTTGCTACAAACCGCCATTAAGGAAACCACACTGCACTGAGGTGCTCTGCACAGAACACCGGGTTGTCAGGGACTAGTGGTATGAAGCAGGATATGCCAGAACCAGCATAGCTACAACATAGTTATTCGTCGTGCAGATTTCTGTGCTAGATATCAGTGATGCAGAGAAGCCATTTCTAGGTGTAGTGCAAAGTGAGATCTGTGGTGTGCTGTGCACACTTTCGCTTAGCTTTAGGTGCACTGCAGTGCTCTTCGCTATGCATAGTGGAAAGAGTGTATGGTATGCTTTCAAGAAGCAGAGAATATTGCTATGGTAGAGAGGTTTTAGAAGAAAAGTGCACATGCCAGGCGTGTTTTGGCAGTAGCAGAACTTCCCAGCAGAGTGTTCTGCGAGAGGGGTAGACGGCACTTCACCTCCTCAGCCTGAAATCGCTTCTTGCTACAAACCGCCATTAAGGAAACCACACTGCACTGAGGTGCTCTGCACAGAATACCGGTTGTCAGGACTAGTGGTATGAAGCAGGATATGCCAGAACCAGCTTAGCTACAACATAGTTATTCGTCGTGGCAGATTTCTGTGCTAGATATCAGTGATGCAGAGAAGCCATTTCTAGGTGTAGTGCAAAGTGAGATCTGTGGTGTGCTGTGCACACTTTTGCTTTAGCTTTAGGTGCACTGCAGTGCTCTTCGCTATGCATAGTGGAAAGAGTGTATGGTATGCTTTCAAGAAGCAGAGAATATTGCTATGGTAGAGAGGTTTTAGAAGAAAAGTGCACATGCCAGGCGTGTTTTTGGCAGTAGCAGAACTTCCCAGCAGAGTGTTCTGTGAGAGGGGTAGACGGCACTTCACCTCCTCAGCCTGAAATCGCTTCTGCTACAAACCGCCATTAAGGAAACCACACTGCACTGAGGTGCTCTGCACAGAACACCGGTTGTCAGGGACTAGTGGTATGAAGCAGGATATGCCAGAACCAGCTTAAGCTACAAACATAGTTATTCGGTCGTGCAGATTTCGTGTGCTAGATATCAGTGATGCAGAGAAGCCATTTCTAGGTGTAGTGCAAAGTGAGATCTGTGGTGTGCTGTGCACACTTTGCTTTAGCTTTAGGTGCACTGCAGTGCTCTTCGCTATGCATAGTGGAAAGAGTGTATGGTATGCTTTCTCAAGAAGCAGAGAATATTGCTATGGTAGAGAGGTTTTAGAAGAAAAGTGCACATGCCAGGCGTGTTTTGGCAGTAGCAGAACTTCCCAGCAGAGTGTTCTGTGAGAGGGGGTAGACGGCACTTCACCTCCCTCAGCCTGAAATCGCTTCTGCTACAAACCGCCATTAAGGAAACCACACTGCACTGGAGGTGCTCTGCACAGAATACCGGTTGTCAGGGACTAGTGGTAGTGAAGCAGGATATGCCAGAACCAGCTTAGCTACAACATAGTTATTCGTCGTAGGCAGATTTCTGTGCTAGATATCAGTGATGCAGAGAAGCCATTTCTAGGTGTAGTGCAAAGTGAGATCTGTGGTGTGCTGTGCACACTTTCGCTTTAGCTTTAGGTGCACTGCAGTGCCTCTTCGCTATGCATAGTGGAAAGAGTGTATGGTATGCTTTCAAGAAGCAGAGAATATTGCTATGGTAGAGAGGTTTAGGAAGAAAAGTGCACATGCCAGGCGTGTTTTGGCAGTAGCAGAACTTCCCAGCAGAGTGTTCTGTGGGAGGGCGTAGACGGCACTTCACCTCCTCAGCCTGAAATCGCTTCTGCTACAAACCGCCATTAGGGAAACCACACTGCACTGAGGTGCTCTGCACAGAACACCGGCTGTCAGGGACTAGTGGTATGAAGCAGGATATGCCAGAACCAGCTTAGCTACAACATAGTTATTCGTCGTGCAGATTTCTGTGCTAGATATCAGTGATGCAGAGAAGCCATTTCTAGGTGTAGTGCAAAGTGAGATCTGTGGTGTGCTGTGCACACTTTCGCTTTAGCTTTGAGGTGCACTGCAGTGCTCTTCGCCATGCATAGTGGAAAGAGTGTATGGTATGCTTTCAAGAAGCAGAGAATATTGCATGGTAGAGAGGTTTTAGAAGAAAAGTGCACATGCCAGGCGTGTTTTGGCAGTAGCAGAACTTCCCAGCAGAGTGTTCTGTGAGAGGGGTAGACGGCACTTCACCTCCTCAGCCTGAAATCGCTTCTTGCTACAAACCGCCATTAAGGAAACCACACTGCACTGAGGTGCTCTGCACAGAATACCGGTTGTCAGGACTAGTGGTATGAAGCAGGATAGCCAGAACCAGCTTAGCTACAACATAGTTATTCGTCGGCAGATTTCTGTGCTAGATATCAGTGATGCAGAGAAGCCATTTCTAGGTGTAGTGCAAAGTGAGATCTGTGGTGTGCTGTGCACACTTTCGCTTTAGCTTTAGGTGCACTGCAGTGCTCTTCGCTATGCATAGTGGAAAGAGTGTATGGTATGCTTTCAAGAAGCAGAGAATATTGCTATGGTAGAGAGGTTTTAGAAGAAAAGTGCACATGCCAGGCGTGTTTTGGCAGTAGCAGAACTTCCCAGCAGAGTGTTCTGTGAGAGGGGTAGACGGCACTTCACCTCCTCAGCCTGAAATCGCTTCTTGCTACAAACCGCCATTAAGGAAACCACACTGCACTGAGGTGCTCTGCACAGAATACCAGGTTGTCAGGGACTAGTGGTATGAAGCAGGATATGCCAGGAACCAGCTTAGCTACAACATAGTTATTCGTCAGTGCAGATTTCTGTGCTAGATATCAGTGATGCAGAGAAGCTTCATTTCTAGGTGTAGTGCAAAGTGAGATCTGTGGTGTGCTGTGCACACTTTCGCTTTTAGCTTTAGGTGCACTGCAGTGCTCTTCGCTAGTGCATAGTGGAAAGAGTGTATGGTATGCTTTCAAGAAGCAGAGAATATTGCTATGGTAGAGAGGGTTTTAGAAGAAAAGTGCACATGCCAGGCGTGTTTTGGCAGTAGCAGAACTTCCCAGCAGAGTGTTCCTGTGAGAGGGGTAGACGGCACTTCACCTTCCTCAGCCAGAAATCGCTTCTTGCTACAAACCGCCATTAAGGAAACCACACTGCACTGAGGTGCTCTGCACAGAA
>JAKWBO010000398.1:0-49787 GCA_034336685.1 Luscinia luscinia
AGCCTAGCCTAACTAACCTAACCTAGCCTAACTTCTTCTTTCTTCTTCTTTCTTCTTCTTCTTCTTCTAACCTAACCTAGCCTAACCTAACCTAACCTAACCTAGCCTAACCTACAACCTAACCTAACCTAGCCTGACCTAACCTAGCCTAACCTAACCTAACCTAACCTAGCCTAGCCTAACCTAACCCTAACCTAACCTAGCCTAACCTAGCCTAACCTAACCACAACCTAACCCTAACCTAACCTAACCTAACCTAACCTAGCTAGCCTAACCTAACCTAACCTAACCTAACCTAACCTAACCTAACCTAACCTAGCCTAACCTAACCTAGCCTAACCCCTAACCTAACCTAGCCTAACGCTTAACCTAACCTGACCTTTCTTAACCTAACTTCTTCTTCCTAACCTAACCTAACCTAACCTAACCCTAGCCTAACCTAACCTAACCCTTAACCTAACCTAACCTAACCTAGCCTAACCTAACCTAGCCTAACCTAACCTAACCCTAACCCTAGCCTAACCTAACCTAACCTAACCTAACCTAACCTAACCCTAGCCCTAGCCTAACCTAGCCTAACCTAACCTAACCTAACCTAACCTAACCTAACCTAACCTAACCTAACCTAACCCTATCTAACCTAACCTAACCTAACTGTAACCTAACCTAACCTAACCTAACCTAACCCTAACCTAACCTAACCTAACCTAGCCTAACCTAACCTACCCTACCTAACCTAGCCTAACCTAACCTAACCTAACCCTAGCCTAACCTAACCTAACCCTAACCTAACCTAACCTAACCCTAACCTAACCCTAACCTAACCTAACCTAACCTAACCTAACCTAACCTAACCCTAACCTAACCTAACCTAGCCTTCAACCTAACCTAACCTAACCTAGCCCTGGCTACCTAGCCTAACCTGGCCTTAACCTAGCCTAGCCTAACCTTCTAGCCTAACCTAACCTAACCTAACCTAACCTACTTAACCTAACCTAACCTAACCTAACCTAACCTAACCTAACCTAACCTAACCCTAACCCTAACCCTAACCTAACCTAACCCTAACCCTAACCCTAACCCTAGCCTAACCTAGCCTAACTAGCCTAGCTTCTAACCTAACCCTAACTAACCCTAACCTAACCTAACCTAACCTAACTTCTAACCCTAACCTAACCTAACCTAACCTAACCTAACCTACCTAACCCTAACAACTAGCCTAACCTAACCTAACCTAACCTCCTAACCTAGCCTAACCTAGCCTAACCTAACCTAACCCTAACCTAACCTAACCTAGCCTAACCTAACCTAACCTAACCCTAACCTAACCCTAACCTAACCCTAACCTAGCCTAACCTAACCCTAACCTAACCTAACCTAACCTAACCTAGCCTAACCTAGCCTAACCTAACCTAACCTAACCTAACCTAACCCTAACCTAACCTAACCTAACCTAACCTAACTGCCTAACCCTAACCTAACCTAACCTAACCTAACCTAACCTAACCTAACCTAACCCTAGCCTAACCTAACCTAACCTAACCTAGCCTAACCTAACCTAACCTAACCCTAACCTAACCTAACCTAACCTAACCTAGCCTAACCTAACCTAACCTAACCCTAGCCTAGCCTAGCCTAACCTAACCTAGCCTAGCCTAGCCTAACCTACTTAGCCTAACCTAACCTAACCTAACCTAACCTGGCCTAACCTCTAACCTAACCTAACCTAACCTAGCCTAGCCTAACCTAACCTAACCTAGCCTAACCTAACCTAACCTACAGCCTAACCTAACCTAACTCAACCTAACCTAGCCCTAGCCTAGCCTAACCTAGCACCTAACCTAGCCTAACCTAGCTAGCCTAACCTAGCCTAGCCTAACCTAACCTAACCCTAACCTAACCCTAACCTAACCCTAACCTAACCTAACCCTAACCTAACCTAACCTAACCTGGCCTAACCTAACCTAACCTAGCCTAACCTAACCTAACCTAGCCTAACCTAACCTAACCTTAACCTAACCTAACCTAGCCTAACCTAACCTAACCTAACTTAACCTACAACCTAACCTAACCTAACCTAACCTAACCTAACCTAACCTAACCTAACCTAACCTAACCTAACCTAACCTAACCTAACCTAACCTAACCTAACCTAACCTAACCTAGCCTAACCTAACCTAACCTAACCTAACCTAACCTAACCCTAACCCTAACCTAACCTAACCCTAGCCTAGCCTAACCTAACCTAACCTAACCTAACCTAGCCCTAGCCTAGCCTAACCTAGCCTAACCTAGCCTAACCTAACCTAACCTAGACCTAACCTAACCTAACCTAACCTATAGCCTAACCTAACCTAACCTAACCTAACCTAGCCTAACCTAGCCTAACCTAACCTAGCCTAGCCTAACCCTAACCCTAACCCTAGCCTAACCTAACCTAACCTAACCTAACCTAACCTAACCTAGCCTAACCTACAACCTAACCTAACCTAACCTAGCCTAGCCTAACCTAACCTAACCTAACCTAACCTAAGCACAACCTGGCCTAACCTTAACCTAGCCTAGCCTAGCCCTAGCCCTAACCTAACCTAGCCTAGCCTAACCTAGCCTAGCCTGGCCTAGCCTGGCCTGGCCTAGCTAACCTAACCTAACCTAGCCTAACCTAACCTAACCTAACCTAACTTCTAACCTAACCTAGCCTAACCTAACCTAACCTAACCTAACCTAGCCTAACCTAACCTAACCCTAACCTAACCTAACCTAGCCTAGCCTAACCTAACCCTAACCTAGCCTAACCTAGCCTAACCTAACAACCTAGCCTAGCCTAACCTAACCTAGCCTAGCCTAACCTTTCCTTCCTAGCCTACAACCTAACCTAGCCTAGCCTAACCCTAGCCTAACCTAACCTAACCTAACCTAACCTAACCTAACCTAACCTAACCTAGCCTAACCTAACTAACCTAACCTAGCCTAACCTAACCCTAACCTAACCTAACCCTAACCTAACCTAACCTAACCTAACCTAACCTAACCTAACCTAACCTAACCTAACCTAACCTAACCTAACCTAACCTAGCCTAACCTAACCTAACCTAACCTAACCCTAACCTAACCTAACCTAACCTAACCCTAACCTAACCCTAACCTAACCTAACCTAACCTAACCTAACCTGGCCTAACCTAACCTAGCCTGGCCTAACCTAACCTAGCCCTAACCTAACCTAACCTAGCCTAGCCTAACCTAACCTAACCTAACCTAGCCTAACCTAGCCTAGCCTAACCTAACCTAACCTAGCCTAACCTACTTCTTTAACCTAACCTAACCTGGCCTAACCTAGCCTAACCTAACCTAACCTGACCTAACCTAACCTAACCTAACCTAACCTAACCTAACCTAACCTAGCCTAACCTAACCTAACCTAACCTAGCCTAACCTAACCCTAACCTAACCTAACCTAACCTAGCCTAACCTAACCTAACCTAACCCTAACCTAACCCTAACCCTAACCTAACCCTAACCCTAACCTAACCTAACCTAACCTAACCTAACCTAACCTAGCCTAACCTAACCTAACCTAGCCGCCCTAACCTAACCTAACCTAACCTAACCTAACCTGGCCTAACTACCTAACCTAGCCTAACCTAACCTAACCTAACCCTAGCCCTAACCTAACCTAACCTAACCTAACCTAGCCTAACCTAACCTAACCTAACCTAACCTAACCTCCTACCTAACCTAACCCTACAACCTAACCTAACCTAACCTAACCTAACCTAACCTGGCCTTAACCTAACCTAACAACCTAACCTAGCCTAACCTAACCTAGCCTAACCTAGCCTAACCTAACCTAGCCTAACCTAGCCTAGCCTAGCCTAACCTATCTTCTAACCTAACCTAACCTAGCCTAACCTAGCCTAACCTAACCTAACCTAGCCTAACCTGGCCTAGCCTAGGCCTAACCTAGCCTAACCTAACCTAACCTTCATTACCCTAGCCTAACCTAACCTAACCTAACCCTAACCTAACCTAGCCTAACCCTAGCCTAGCCTAGCTAACCTAGCCTAGCCTTACCTGGCCTAACCTAACCTAACTAACCTAACCCTAGCCTAACCCTAACCTAACCTAACCCCTAACCTAACCCTAACCTAACCTAACCCTAACCCTAGCCTAACCTAACCCTAACCTAAGCCTAGCCTAACCTGGCCTAGCCTAACCTAACCTGGCCTAGCCTAACCTAACCTAGCCTAGCCTAGCCTAAGCCTGGCCTAGCCTGGCCTAGCCTAGCCTAAGCCTGGCCTAGCCTAGCCTAGCCTAACCACAACCTAACCTAACCTAACCTAACCTAACCTAACCTAACCATAGCTAACCTAACCTAGCCTAGCCTGACACTAACCTAGCCTAGCCTAGCCTAACCTAACCTATCCTAACCTAACCCTGGCCCTAACCTGCTAACCTAACCTAGCCTAACCTAACCTAACCTAGCCTAACCTAACCTACTTACAACCTAATCTTCTTACCTAGCTTCTTAAACCTATAACCTAAGCCTAACCTAGCCTAACCTAACCTAACACTAACCTAACCTAGCCTAACCTAGCCTAGCCTGCAACCCTAACCTAACCTAAGCCTAACCTAACTACAGCCTAGCCTAACCTAGCCTAACCTGGCTCTGGCTTCAACCTAGCTTAACCTAACCTAACCTAACCTAACCTAACCTAACCTAACCTAACCTAACCTAACCTAGCCTAACCCCTTCTAGCCTAACCTAACCTAGCCTAACCTAACCTAACCCTAACCTAACCTAACCTAACCTAACCTAACCTAGCCCTAACCTAACCTAGCCTAGCCTAACTGCCTAACCTAACCCTAACCTAACCTAACCTAACCTAACCTAACCTAACCTAACCTAACCCCTAACCTAACCTAACCTAACCTAACCTAACCTAACCTAACCTAACTCTAGCTTCTAACCTAACCTAGCCTAACCTAACCTAACCGCCTAGCCTAGCCTAGCCTAACCTGGCCCTAACCTGGCCTAGCCTGACCTGACCTAACCCTAACCTAACCTAACCTAACCTAACCTAACCTAACCCTAACCTAACCTAGCCTAACCTAACCCTAACCTAACCCTAACCCTAACCTAACCTAGCCCTAACCTAACCTAACCTAACCTAACCTAACCTAACCCTAACCTAACCCTAGCCTAGCCTAACCTAACCTAACCTAACCTAACCTAACCTAACCTAACCTAGCCTAACCTAGCCTAACCCTAACCCTAACCTAGCCTAGCCTAACCTAACCTAACCTAACCCTAACCTAACCCTAACCTAACCCTAACCCTAACCCCTAACCTAACCCCTAACTGGCCTAGCCTAACCTAACCTAACCTAACCTAGCCTAACCTGGCACACCTAACCTAACCTAACCTAACCTAACCCCTAACCTAACCCTAACCTGCCTCCTCCTAACCTGGCCCTAACCCTAACCTAACCCTAACCCTAACCTAACCTAACCCTAACCTAACCCCTAACCTAACCTAACCTAACCTAACCTAACCTAGCCTAACCTAGCCTAACCCTAACTCTTCAAACCAACTCAACCTAACCTAACCTAACCTAACCTGCCCTAACCTAGCCTAGCCCTAGCCTAACCTAACCTGGCCTAACCCTGGCCTAACCTAACCTAACCTAGCCTTAGCTTCTTCTTCTTCTCTAACCTAACCTAGCCTAACCTAACCTAGACCTAACCTAGCCTAACCTAACCTAACCTAACCTAGCCTCCTAGCCTAACCTAACCTAACCTAGCCTAACCTAACCCTAACCTAACCCTAACCTAACCTATGGCCTAGCCTGCATGGCCTAGCCTGGCCCAGCCTAGCATAGCCTAACCTAACACACAGCCTAACCTAACCTAACCCTAACCTAACCTAACCTAGCCTAACCTCAACTGACCTAACCTAACCTAACCCTAGCCTAACCTAACCTAACCCTAACCTAACCTAACCTATATCCTAACTCTTACCTAACCTAACCTAACCTAACCCTAACCTAACCTAGCCTAACCAACCTAACCTAACCCCAGACCCCAAGCCTAACCTAGCCTAGCCCCACCTAACCTAACCCTAGCCTAACCTAACCTAACCTAACCTAACTCTAAGCCTAACCTAGCCTAACCTAACCTAACCTAACCTCACTAGTCTGCTTACAACCTAACCTAACGCTTCAACCTAACCTAACCTAACCTAACCTAACCTAACCTAGCCTAACCTCATTCTAACAACCTGGCCTAGCCTAACCTAGCCTAACCAGCCTAACCTAACCTAGCCTAGCCTAGCCCTAGCCTAACCTAACCTAACCTAACCTAACCTAACCTAACCTAACCTAACCTGTACCTAACCTAACCTAACCTAACCTAACCTAACCTAACCTAACCTAACCTAACCTAACCTAACCCTAACCCTAACCCTAACCTAACCCTAGCCTAACCGTAACCTAGCCTGGCCTTGCAACCTAACCTGGCCTAGCCTAGCCTAACCTAACCCTAGCCTAACCTAGCCTAACCTAGCCTAATCCTCAGCCTAGCCTAACCTAACCTAACCTAGCCTAGCCACAACCTAACCTAACCTAGCCTAACCTAACCTAGCCTCAGCCTAACCCTAACTTCTTCCTAACCCTAGCTAGCCTAGCCCTAACCTAACCTAACCTAACCTAACCTAGCCTAACTTCTTCTTCTTCTTGAACCTAACCCTAACCTAACCTAACCCTAACCTAACCTAACCTAACCTAACCTAACCTAGCCTAGCCTAACCTAACCTAGCCTAACCCTAGCCTAACCTAACCTAACCTAGCCTAACCTAACCTAACCTAACCTAGCCTAACCTGCCTAACCTAACCTGCAACCTAACCTAACCTAACCCTAACCTAACCTAGCCTAGCCTAACCCTAACCTGCCTAACCTGCCTACCACAACCTAACCTAACCTAACCTAACCTGGCCTAGCCTACAACCTGGCCTGGCCCTAACCTAACCTAGCCTCCCTAGCCTAACCTAAACACGTAGCCTAACCTAATGGCCTGGCCCTAGCCTGGCCTAGCCTGGCCTAGCCTGACCTAACCTAACCTAACCTAACCTATCCTGGCTTCATCCTAGCCTAAACCTAGCCTTACGCCTTCAACCTAACCTAACCTAGCCTAGCCTAAACACTAACCTAACCTGACCTGGCCTTTAACCTAACCTAACCTAACCTAACCTAACACAACTAACCTAACCTAACCTTAACCTAGCCTAACCTAACACAACCCCTTAACCTAACCTGGCCCATGGCCTTGCAACCTAACCCTGGCCACAACCAACAGCCTGCTTTAACTAGCCCACAACCTAACCCCAGCTAAGCCTAGCCTAGCCTAACCTAACCTAACCTAACCTAGCACTGGCCTAACCTAACCTAGGCCTAACCTAACCTAGCCTAGCCTAACCCTAGCCTTGCCTAACCTTGCCTTAACCTAGCCTAACCCTAAGCCTAACCTAGCCTAGCCTAACCTGGCCTAACCCTAACCCTAACCCTAACCTAACCCCTTAGCTCTATCTTCTTGCACTTGCCTTACAACCTAACCTAGCCCTAGCCACAACTAACCTGGCCTAACCTAACCTAACCCTAACCTAGCCTAACCTAACCCTAACCTAGCCTAACCTAACCCTAGCCTAACCCTAACCTAACCTAACCCTAGCCTAACCTAGCCTCAACCTGGCCTAGCCTAGCCTAACCTAACCCTGGCACTAGCCTAACCTAGCCTAAGCCACAAGCCTGGCCCTAGCCTAGCCTAGCCTAGCCTAGCACAACCGCCAGCCTAAACCATCAACCTAACCTAACCTGGCCTAGCCTAACCCTAACCTAACCTAACCTAACCTGGCCCCAGCCCCCAACCTGAACCCCAGCCCCCAACCCCCAGCTTCTTCCTTCTTCAGCCCCAACCCCAGCCATTTCAACCTAACCTAACCTAACCCTAACCTAACCACTAACCTAACCTAACCTAACCTATGCCCTAACCTAACCCTGACCTGACCCCTGGCTTACAGACTACATTTCTTCTAACCCCTAACCTAACACAACCCTAACCCCTATGCCCTAACCTAACCTAACCCTAACCTAACCTAACCCCTAACCTAGCCTAACCTTGGACCTGGCGGACCCTAGAAGCGGCACCCCAGCCCTAACGGTCGCCTTCACCTTAACCATAACGTGGCCTAGCCTAACCCCCAGCCCCAGCTTCTTCAACCCCCAGCCTAACCTAACCCCAGCCCCAACCCCTTAACCCCCAGCCCTAACCTACCTAACCCTAACTAGCCTAACCCCATGGCCTTACAACCTAACCTAACCTGGCCCTAAGCTTCTTCTTTGCCCCAACCCCCAGCCCCAACCCCAGCCCCTACTAACCCCCAACTATTTAACCTAACCTAGCCTAACCTAACCTAACCTAACCCCTAAGCCTAACCTAGCCCTAAGCCCTAACCTAACCTAGGCCTAACCCTAGCCTAGCCTAACCTGGCCCGTAACCTAACCTAACCTAACCGCTACAAGCCTAACCTAACCTAACCTTCTCCTAGCCTAACCTAACCTAACCTAGCCTAGCCTAACCTGCTAGCCTAACCTGCCAACCTAACCTAACCTAACCATAGCCTAACCTAACCCTAACCTAGCCTAACCTTAACCTAACCTAACTAACCTAACCTAACCTAACTTCTTCGCCCTAGCCTAGCCTAACCTAACCTAGCCTAACCTAACCTAACCTTAACCTAACCCTAACCTAACCTAACCTAACCTAGCACAACCTAACCTAACCTAGCCTAACCTGACCTAACCTAACCTAACCTAGCCTAACCCTATTTAACTTCTTCTAACCCTAGCCTGGCAGCTGGCCTGGCCCTGGCCCTGGCCCTGGCCCTGGCCTGGCCTAACCCTAACCTAGCCCTAACCCTAACCTAACCTAGCCTAACCTAACCTAACCTAACCTCTTCTTCTTTAACCTAACCTAACCTAACTAACCTAACCCTAACCTAACTAACCTAACCCTAACCTAACCTAACCCTAACCTAACCTGGCCTAACCTAACCACAACCTAACCTAACCTAACCTGGCTTCAACCTGGCCTAACTTCAACCTAACCTAACCTGGCCTAACCTAACCTAACCCCAAGCCCCAAACCTGGCCTATTCTTCTTTCTTCCCAGGCCTAACCTAACCTAACTAACCTAACCTGGCTTGAGCCTAACCTAACTAGGCCTAACCCTCACTTACTGCCTCACCTCACCTAACCTAACCTAACCTGGCCTAACCTGGCCTAACCTAACCCTAACCTAACCTAACCTAACCTAACCTAACCCAGCACAACCTAACCTGACACTAGCCTAACCTAGCCTAACCTAACCTAACCTAACCCTAAACCTAGCCTAACCTAACACTAACCTAAGCCTAGCCTAACGCTAGCCTAGCCTAGCCCTATCCTAGCCTAACCCCTAGCACAACCTAAGCCTAGCCTAACCTGGCCTAACCTAACCTAACCCTAAGCCTAACCTAACCTAACCTAACCTAACCTAACCTGACAACCTAACCCCACCTAACCTAAGCCTAACCTAGCCACATTAACTAACTAACCCTAACCTAGCCTAACCTAACCTAACCCTGAGCCTAACCTAACCTAACCCTGGCCTACACCTAACCTAACCTAGCCCTAACCTTTAACTTCCTAACCTAACCTAACCTAACCTAACCCTAACCTAACCTAAACCTAACCTAACCTAACCCCTTGCCTAACCCTAACCTAACCCTAGCCTAACCTTAACCTAACCTAACCTAACCTACCTAACCCTAGCCTAACCTAGCTTCTTCTTCTTCTTCCCTAACCTAACACATAACCCTAACCGCCAACCCTAGCCTAACCTAACCTAGCCTAACCCCTGCCTAGCCTAACCTAACCCACAACCTAACCTAACCTAACCTAACCCCTTAACCTATTTAACCTAACCTAACCCTAACCTAACCCTAACCTAACCCTAACCCTAACCCTAACCCTAACCTAACCTAACCCTAACTTCACTTCAACCTAACCTAACCTAACCCTAACCTAACCTAACCCTAGCCTAACCCTAACCCTAACCCTAACCTAACCTAACCTAGCCTAACCTAACCTAACCTAACTTCTTCTTCCTAACCTAACCCTAACCTAACCTAACCTAACCTAACCCTGCCTAACCTAGCCTAACCTAACGCCTAGCCTAACCTGACATGACCTAACCCTAACCTAACCCTAACCCTAACCCTAACCCTAACCCTAACCTAACCCTAACCTAGCCTAGCTTGTAACCTAGCCCTAACCTAACCTAACCTAACCCTAACCTAACCCTAACCTAACCTAACCTAACCCTAACCTAACCTAACCCTAACCTAACCTAACCCTAACCCCTAACCTAACCCTAACCTAACCTAGCCTAACCTAACCTAACCCTAACCCTAACCTAACCTAACCCTAACCCTAACCTAACCTAACCTAACCCTAACCCTAACCCTAACCCTAACCCTAACCCTAACCCTAACCCTAACATAACCCCTAACCTAGGCCTAGGCCTGAGCCTAACCTAACCCCTTAACCCTAACCTAGCCTAGCCCTAACCTAACCTAACCCTAACCTAACCTAACCTAACCTAACCTAGCCTAACCCCTTAGCCTAGCCTTAGCCTGACGTAACCTGGCCTAGCCCTAACCTATCCTCTTTGCGCTTCTTCGGCCTGGTCCTAGCCCCTGCGCCTAGCCTAGCCTGTGCAACCTAACCTGGCCTGGCCCTAGCCCTGGCCTAGCCTCTGGCCCTAGCACAACTGGCCTTCTTTGGCCTAACCCTAGCCTGGCCTGGCTGGCTGGCACCTGAAGCCTGGCTTCGGCCTGGCCTGGCCTGGCCTAGCCTGGCCCCTAACCCTAGCCGCCAACCTATGCCTAACCTAGCCCCAGCCCCAGCCCCAGCCTAACCCCAGCCCCAGCCTAACCCTAACCTAACCCTAACCTAGCCCCAGCCCCAGCCCTATCCCTAACCTAACCTAACCCTGGCCTGGCACTAACTTCTTCTTTAACCTAACCCTAGCCTAACCCCTAACCCTAACCCTGACCCTGTCCTTACCCATGTCAGACCTGACCTAACCTTAACCCCTAACCTAGGCTTCTAGCTTCTAGGCCCTGACCTGGCCTGGCCCTGGCCTGGCCCCTGGCCCTGGCTTCTTGATTCCCTGGCAACCTCAGCCTAGCCTTGACGGCGGCCCTGGCCCCGGACCCTAAGCAGCTCCTCAGCCTAACCGTCACCTTCACCTTGGCCCATGTTGACGCTAGCCTAACCTAACCCCAGCCCAGCCCTAGCCTAGCCCACAGCCCCAAGCCCTAACCCTTTAACCCCAGCCCCTGACCCTTAACCCCCAGCCCTAACCCTACCAGCCTCTCCTAACCCTGGCCTGACCAACCTAGCCTAGCCTGGCCCCTGGCCCTAACCCTGGCCCCTAGCCTAACCCGAGCTTCAGCCCCAGCCCCGGCCCCAGCCCCTACTAGCCCCAGCTGAGCCCCAGCCCAGCCTAACCTAACCTAACCTAACCTAACCCTAGCCTAACCCCAAGGCCCTAACCTGAACGCCTAGCCCTAACCTAACCCCCTAGCCTGGCCTGGCCCGTAGTACCCTAGCCCCTGAGCATGTCGTAACCTTAGCCCCTCAGCCTGGCAGCGCCAACCCTGGCCTGGCCTGGCCTTGGCCTGGCACAGCCCCTAGCCTAACCTAACCCTAACCCTAGCCTAACTAGCCTAACCCTAACCCCAGCCTAACCCTAAGCCTGGCCTAACCTAACCCTGACCTAACCCGGCCTGAACCCGGCCTGGCTGCTTAACCTGGCCTGGCCTAGCCTAGCCTAACTAGCCTAACCTAGCCTAACCCCTAACCTAGCCTAACCCTAACTAACCTAGCCTACCTTCTTCAACCCTAAGCCTAACTAACCTAGCCCCAACCCTTAACCTAACCTACTTCTTCAACCCCAGCCTAGCCAGCCTAACCTAACCCCCAACCCCCAACTAACCCTAACCTAGCCTAACCCTAACCCCAGCCCCAGCCCTAACCTAACCCTGCTTAACCTAACCCTAACCCTAACCCTAACCCTAACCTAACCTAACCTGACCCTAACCTAACCTGAACCTGACCTAACCTAACCCTAACCTAACCTAAACCCTAACCTAACTGACCCTAACCTAACCCCTAACCCTAACTAGCCCCTAACCTAGCAGCTTGTAGCAGACCTAACCCCCGAACCCCTAAAGCAACTTTTAACCTAACCGTCACCTTCACCTTAACCATACGCTAACCTAACCTAACTGACAGCCTAACTAGCCCCTAACCCCAGCTGACCCAGCTGACCCTTAGCCCCAGCCCTAACCCTACCTAACCTATCCTAATATTTAACCTAACTCCTAACCTAGCCTCAACCTAACCCCTAACCCTTCACCTAACCCTAACCCCTAACCTAACCCACACCTAACCCGACACCCTCTAACCCTAACTCGACACCCTAACCCGACACCCCAAGCCCAAACCCGACACCCTAACCCTAGCACCTAACCCTTACCCCTAACCCCTCACCTAACCCCTCACACTTAACTCTCACCTTCACCCCTCACCCTAACTCGACCTCGTAAAACCCTAACACCCTTAAACCGTAACACCCTTAAGCCCTAACACCGTGTGTGTGGGGATGTGGGTTTGTGCGGGGTCTGTGAGCGGGGGGCGGCGTGGGCAGGGGGGCAGGAGGGGCACGGGTCTCTTGGCAGGTCAGTGAGGAGATCCCCCCTTAATACAAGGGCACATCCTAAAACACACAAAGAGCAATGGATGCTCAGAGTTGCACCAGAAATTGAGACCTCAGCAAAAACAGCTGGTTATGTACACAGGTCCCTGCTCACCTTGCCCACTTCAACTCGGCTGCAGATATCCAGCTCCGATTCCTAAGAAGAAAAGACAAAGAAAAGTACTGTAACACACTCATCATTTACTCTTCCCCTGCAAAGGCAAACTGTGACTGACCTCCTCGGGCGAGCTCCTTCAGCCGGGATGAGCCATTTGCTTCAGATTGGATCCATTTGCATCTGAAGGGAAGGTGGGACGAAGTCAAAGCCCTGCAGGGTAACTTAACACCTGCAGACATCTTGGCTCAACCTGCATATATCTTCTAGAGTCCAAGTACACCCACATTACAAATTGCAAGTCACTAGGACCGGTCCTTTCGCAACCTCACCGGGACTATTCAGCAGGGTAGAGCAGCTCCGGGACAAATATGTGCAGGCACCCGTGACACAGGACATGACAAATGAGGGCATGACGCTAGGGAGGCTAAAGAACCTTCAGTCAGAAAAAAAACTGACAAGACAAAGGGAATGCAAAATGAGATGACCTAAGAGAGTCATAGTGAGCTGACAGGGCTGGAAAAAGTTGCTAGGGAAGCATTTATTCCAAGAACCGCAGAGACTGATGCCCGAGAATCTTCTCTCGGTCTTCACATTCTTCTGAGTCCTAATCAGTTCTAATGGTGCCCGTTTGTATCTGCGAGATTTCCAAACAGTTTGGAGTTTTAGCAGGCAGAAGCCTCATTTCATTCATTGGGTAATGGGTACAAACAGGGGCCTATTTTTCTGTGAAATGCAGCTCACTTCACCACTTTTGGAATGTCAGTTTAGAGTGGGTGTTTGGAATTCAAAGAACAGCCAGGGTTCTAAGTGTTGCCAGATTGTGTCTGTGAGACATCCTGAACTGTTAGGAATTTTAGCAGGCAGATGCCCTGTCTCAGGCACAGGGCCGGGGACACAAATAATGGCCTATTTCTCAGTGGAATATAGCTCACTTCACCACTTTTTTAATGCCGATTTAGAGGAGACTTTTGGCAATGAATAAACAGCCAGGGTTCTAAGTGGTGCCAGTTTTTGTCTGGGAGAAATGCTGATCCATTCAGAATTTCAGCATGCAGAAGCCCAGTCTCAGGCACAGTGCCCTAATCACAAACAGGGGACTCTTTCTCTTTGAAAAAATACTCACCCTCCCAGTTTCTTGATACCAGTTTGGAGAAGGCCTTTGTCACTCTGCAGGCAGACATAGATCTAAATGATGTCACCTTGCATCTGGGAGAAATATTCATCTGTTTCTCATTTTAACAGGCGGACTTACTTCTCTGTCCCAAGGCACTGGACATGAATAGTGGCTCTTTAACCTGTGAAACAAAATCCCACCCCCACATTCATAAGGTCAGTTTAGACTGGGTGATGTCATTCAATGAACAGCCAGGGTTCTAATGGTGCCAGTTTGTATCTGCGAGACTTCCTGAACAGTTTGGAATTTTAGCAGGCAGAAGGCCAGTCTCAAGCACAGGGCACTGGACACAAACAGGGACCTATTTCTCTGTGAAATAAAGTTCACTTCACCCCTTTTTTTAGTGCCTATTTAGAGGAGGCTTTTGGCTCTGAATGAACAGCCAGGGTTCTAAATGGTGCCAGTTTGTGTCCGGGAGAAATGCTGATCGGTTCAGAAATTTAGCAGGCGGAAGCCCGGTCTCTGGCCCAGGGTCCTGGACACAAATAATGGCCTATTTCTCGTTGAAATACTGCTCACCTCAGCACTTTTCTAATGTCAATTTACAGTAGGCTTTTGGCACTCAAACAACAACCAGGGTTCTAAATGGTGTCCGATTGCGTCTGGGGGAAGCGGCTGATCCGCTCGGAAATTTTAGCATGCAGAATCCCAGTCTCAGGCACAGGGCCGTAGACAAGAACATTAGCCCTTTTCGGTTCGAAAAAATGCCCTCCAGCGTTTCCTTATATGTGTTTGGAGGAGGCCGTTGTTACTCTAAAGGTAGCAAGCGTTCTAAGTGGTGCCAGCTGAGGGTTTGGGCGAAATCCGGGATTTGTTCATACTTTTAGCGGACTGAGCTCCAGTCTCGGGCACGGGGCCTGGGACACAAAATAGGGGCCTGTTTCTCTGTGAAATACAGCTCGCTTCACCACTTTTGCAATGTCACTTTAGAGCTGGTGTTTGGAATTCAAAGAACAGCCAGGATTCTAAATGTTTCCAGATTGTGTCTGTGACATTTTGAACTGTTTGGAATTTAGCAGGCAGAAGCCCTGTTTCATTCACTGGGCATGGGAGAAAAATATTGTCTCTGTTCCCTGAGTAACAAAAATCTCACCCGACTTTCATAATGTCAATTTAGAGTAGGTGTTTGGTACCCGAAGAACACACATGTTTCTACATGGCGGCAGATTCCGTCTAGGAGAAATCCTGACGGTTGAGATTTTAGCGAGGCGGAAGCCCAGTCTCAGACACGGGGCTCTGGACATTAATGGTGCCATACTTCCTCATGAATCAAACATTTCACCTCGAGTTTTGTAATGTCGGTTTAGAAGATCCTTATGGCACTCCAAGAGCAGCCAGGGTTCTAAGTGTCGGCAGCTTGGATCTGAGAGATATTGTGATCCGTTCAAAAGTTTAGGAGGCAGAAGCCAGATCCCAGCCACAGAACTCTAAACACAAACTGTGGCTCTTTTCCCTGTGAAGCAAAACTCACTCTCCCATTTTTTTGAGTATCGGTAGGGGAGGAGTGGTTGGGCACTCCATACACAGTCAATATCTAGCGTCGGTAGCTGGGATCTGGCAGACATCCCAACCGTTTGGAATTTTAGCGGGGGAAGCTCAGTCCAGCCACAGGGGCCCTGCACGGGAGCGTGGGCCTTTTTCCCTCTACAACAAAACTCACCTTGCCAGATTCCTGATACCGGTTTGGAGGAAGTGTTTGCCACTCCAAATGCAGCCAAGGATGCAAGTGGTGGCAGCTTGGATCTGGGAGATATCCTGATCCGTTCTGAATCATAGCAGGCAGAAGCCATCTCCCGACTACGGACCCTAAATACAAAGTGTGGCCCTTTTCCTTTTGAAACAAAACTCATGCTCCAGTTTCCTAATATCAGTTTGGAGGAGGCATGGGAAAACGATGAACAGCCAGGGTTCTAAGTGGTGTCACCTTCCGTCTTGGAGAAATCCTGGTTTGTTCCGAGATTTTGGCGTGCAGGAAATCCGGTCTCGGGCAGAGGCCCGTGGAAAAGAATGGTGGCCCTTTTCCCTCTGAAAAAACCTCAAAGCTCAATTATCTTATACCAGTTTGCAGAAGGCATTTGTCAAACCAAAGGCAGCCAAGGTTCTGGGTGGTTGGAAGTTTGCGGCTGGGAGAAATCCTGATCTGTTAGGCATTTTGGCAGGCGGGAAGCCGGTGCCAGCCCCAGGGCCGTGGATAAGAACATTGTCCCTTTTCCCTGTGAAAAACACCTCACCCTCCCAGATTCCTGATATAGCTTTAAAGGAGATATTTTGTGCTGCCCGGGGGCCTCAGTTTCCTGTGGAAATCCTCTGCCGAGCTGCCTTCGATTACCTCAGCAATCCCCTCGAAAATGCCACCTCGATCCCCTTGACACCCCTCGCATTTTCCTACGCAAACAATTCTACGTGTCCCTCTAAATTACCTGGGTTTCGGCTAAAATGAATGGCCCGACCTGTGCCCACTGCCTGTGATTCACCCAACCAAAATTGAGAGCAGATGTTGCTAGGGCTTTAGGAACCTGAAAGAACTTTAAAGTAAAAGAAGTCACCTTTTTCTTCTGTTTTTCTTCTTTCAGATGCTGGCCTTGGCTCTGCAGATGTGTGCTGAGCTCTCACCGCGTGCAGGGGACTGTCAGGCCTGAATGACTGTGAGTTGGTGTTCTCACTGGGGAATCAGAAATTATTATTAATTAGACCACAGATATACTTTGTGAAACCTTTCCCTTTGCTGAGTACGTCTTCTCTTTCTGCCTTTGAATTTACAGCTGTTCCCTGATGCCATTTCCCCTGCCTCACCTCGGTGCAGTTCCTAACTGGGCAAAACTGGGTTAACTTAAGGGGAGCAGGGGTGATATTTTTAGCTGGATTTTTCTAAAATTTCTAATGATACTGAAATAATTTCCAGTTATCTAGTGAGAATAACGTGAACTCGCAGCCATAGAGTCACTGAGGAAATCTGACACAGTATTAATAAGTAACCTTTCCTGGGGGCAGCCATCACCCCAATCCTCCAGCCTTGGCAAATTTTTGCAGTGAATGGACCCATGTTCTAATCCTTAAGCTAAATTTCTGACAGCTTTTGTTAGAAAGATACTGGACAGTAAATTGTACAACAATTAAAAATTGCACAAAGAATAACAGGCCCAGCCAAACCCAACCACCCCCATCGCTGCTCCATCTTAATTTTGGGAGAAATAGCTATAGAGTTTATAAATACTCTCCTTCCATACTATTCAGTCCTTTGCTGCACATCCCCAGAAAGGATTTACTCCACCTTTTGTTCCTGACAGCACCTCTCTCTCCAGCTCAAATCCCATTGGTCAGAGACAGAGACGGAGCAGACCTAAGGCAATGGTTCCGGCGGCACCTGAAATTCCGAGCTCCCTGGTCCCTGGAATGCTCTTCCGAGCGCTCGTGGCGATCTCGCCTCGGCCCAGACTCTCTGTCCTCAAGAGGAAATGCAGCCTGATGGGACACGGCTCTGGCACCCCATTTCCTCTTGCTGGAAAGCCCCAGGTAAACGTAGTCCCTCAGTCCTTGCGTCCCTGAACGCCAGGAGAGCTGGCATTTCACCCAGATTCCCTAGGAAGCTACTCCCAGTAGGAAGGAAAGAGGAACCCAGCATCCCTCTGACATACCCAACAGCATGGGCAGGACCAGGAGCCCTCTGGCACAGACCCCTGATGCTGAAGCCTCTTGGCTTTGGCTGCTCAAACACCACAGCTTTTGGCAAAGATGGGAGTAGTGTAATGATTTTTCCTGTCCTGAAAGAGAGGAGGAAAAGAAAATGAAGTTCCCTGCAGAAGTCAAAGGATCCCGGCTTTCACATTTCTGCTCTGATTGCTCACTATAGATTTTACCCGGTTACACCGATTCAAATACAAAAGTGCCTTTTCCCAGCATTTTTATTCCAAACTATTTCAGACTTTAAAAGGATGCTCATTTTTCTTATTGCATTCTTTGCTTAATTTTAACAACCATTTTCATCCCAGACCCTGCTTGTCAGTTATTCAATCCTTTACCACTGGACTTTGCACAAAGGGACACCCGGGGTGCTGCGTTGCAAGAAATTCCAAGAGAATCCCCTCAAAACCTGACAGAGAATGGTTTGGAGGCGCTCCAAAACGCAGACAGCTAGTCGTGCCTTGTCAGGCCACACCGATTCTGTCACATCCACCTGAGCTGTGCAGGTGTGGCAAAGCCTCTCCTTCCTCCTAGGGAATCGATGTCTGAGACGACAGATGTCCATCTGGGGCAGCACCTGAAAACAACGTGGGAAAGGCAAAATGATAATGTTTTCTGTCAGAAAATGAGTAATAATAATAATAATAATCAGAACTTTATGGACAAATTTAGTAACATCATTTTCATATGATAAATACAGGCCAGCCATGCCCATCCTTCCAGCCCAGGTGAAAGCAGGAAGGACACACAACTTAATAGTATCGGTGCTCGCACCCACTGCTAATACGGACATCTTCACGGTCCGTCTTTGGCCAAACGAATCCCGGGATGGTTTTGCTTTCCTGACGGACTTGGCCAATTTCATTCCAATTTAGCAAGGCAACAGACCTCTGCGTGGCTCGGGGTCACAGCCCCAGTCTGGCACAAGAACTCCAAAAAGATTGGAGAGAAGAATCCAAGAGCAAATGAAAATCCCAGCTACGCAATGAAGGCCTGTTTCTGGCGGGATCCTTCGCGGCTTTTAGGGCACAAGAAAAGCCTTTAGACCATAAAAACTGACGTGAAAACCCCACATCGAGCACTTGGCATAAAGATGCTGCGCTTAATGTTAGAGACACGGAATTGCTTTGGCACTTGGCATTTCCTGCACCCGCACAAACACATTAAAAGAATTAAGTGCAGAGTCCTGAAGCTCAGTTCTTCCAATCCTATTTTGGTGGTGTCACTTGACATACCAAAATCCACAGCAATACTTCAAAAAATGGAAAGCGACTCCACCCATTCCATTTTCCAGCTGAAGACCCCTCTAAAGAACAGGTTAAATAAAAGAAGAAAAAGCCCAAGACCTACTAGCAGCTGGTGTGCCACCCACCCACTTTCCATAAGTTTTCATTACACCTGATGGCTTCTCTAAGAAAACGAATTTGTATGTGTAAAAACCCATCCAGAAGGGGCAAGTGTTTCTAAGCCCACAGCTTGCAGGTAATGGATCAGAAGGATCCAAAAGTGCCTAAAAAAGATTCAAGTTCACTGGATTGGGGCAGCATTATTTGAAACCGAAGTGTTCTGCAGCTGTCCCAGGACAGGAGTCCACAGAAACAAAACGAGCTACCCGTCCTGCCACCTTTTCCCCTTTCTTCCCTTCCATGGCTTTTACACGCGCAATCTGACGAGCCACAAGCATCCCCAACGCCGCATGCCGGGACTCCCTCCGGGGCCGGCGCCGCTCCCATGGTCGCGGGGTGGCAGCTTCTGGCAGCGGCACTAGGCGCCTAGCACGGCCCCGCGGCTCGCGCGCGCCAGGCGGGGACGACGGCCCGCCGCGAGAACCATGCAGGCAGAGGAGGCGCAGCGAGAGGAGCGCGCCAGGCGGGAGGCAGGAGAGCGGCGCCTCAGGCGGAGAGCGAGGCAGGCGCCTGAGGCGGAGGCGGGAGAGCGGCGCCAGGCGAGGAGGCAGAGCGAGCGCCAGGCGAGGAGCGAGGAGGCGCGCCAGGCAGGAGACAGGAAGGCAGCGCCAGCGCATGAGATGGCGGAGCGGCGCCGAGGCGGGGGCAGGGGCGGGACGCCAGGCAGGGAGAGCGGGGATGGCGGCCAGCCAGGCATAGGAGAGGAAGCGGAATGGCGGCGCCAGAGCGGGAAATGAAAGCGCGCTCAGGTAGAAGGCAAGGAAGCGCCAGCGCCGAATGAGAGCGGAATGGCGCCCAGGCCGAGGCGGCGGCGCCCAGGCAGAGGCAGGAGCAGCGCGCGGGGCAGCAGGCAGCGAGCAGCGCGCATGCGGAGCACAGGCGGCGCGGGGCGGGGAGCGGGGAGCAGCGCCGAGCTGGAGCAGCGCCAGGCGGGAGGCGGCGCCGAGGCGGAGGCGGCGCCCAGGCGGGGAGAGCGGCGCCAGGCGGGAGGCAGCGAGGGCGGCCCCAGGGCGAAGCACCGCTCCTCAGGCGGCTCCTCCGGCGGGAGAACCCGCGCCTACCGCTACCCGCCCAACTGGGCGGCACCGGGTCAAGCGGCCCGCTGGCCCCGAGTCCCCCTCCGGAGAGAACTGAAAGCGGCTGAAGACGGGCTCGGCTCCGTGCCGCCCGGCTCCGGCACAACTCGGCTCGGCACTGTTAGCACCCACCGTCTCTGTCCGTCCCCTTAAAATCACAGGTGGAGGGCTAGTTCCGCAGTTTAAACACACACAATAACGGAAGAGGGTCACTCTCTGCAATTTAAATTTCTTGTGTCCTCATAGCCCCCATTGTTTTCTGGGGGCACCAAGGAAGACATGGACAAGATAAAAGTGACAGGGAAAAGAGACAAGTTCCCACTACAAAGCCACACGGGCTCACCTGTTCAGCAGTTGCTTCCCTCGCGCAGAAGTTTGTCCCTCAGCACCTCCCCTGTAGCAGTGCTCCGCATGGCAGCGCTCCCCAGATCCTGTGAGGTGCTCTCACCTCCGTTCCATGAGGAACCCCTGGAAGCCCCATAAACTGCTCTCCGCAGCAGCTCCATACCGAAGAGAGCAGTGAAACCCTCTCCCTAAAAGAGCCCCCAGCAGGACCTGCCCCCTCGTCATGGTCACTCGCGAGATACCTGGGACTGCTTACTGTAAGTGCTCACACCTGGGGCTGCCCTGTTCTCTCATCACCCTAATTGCGCACACCGGAGGAGAAGCCTCGCCCACCGGGGAGAGGCAGCGCCTTCCTGGGGAAAAGCCGTGCCCACCCGGGAGTAGGCCACGCCCCTCGTGTAGATTCTGCCCACCGAGGGGGGCCTCCCCAGGAAAAGGGTTCCGCCCACCAGAAAATAGGCCCCACCCCAGGAAAGGAGGCCACACCCCTGGGGGTAGCCACAGCCCAAGAGCAGAGCCTCTTCTGGGGGCGGGGCTTCACCCACAGGGGCAGGGCTCCTCCCCTGGGGGTGGGAGCCTATGATCCTTGGGGCAGGGCCTCTTTTCCTGGGGCGGGGCCTCCTTCCTTGGTGGGGTGGGGTTGGTAATTAAGGCCTATATATACTATATATAAAAGAAGAAAAAAAATGTCTGGTGCAGCAGTAGAAATTTTCTGGCTCTTGGGGAGTAAATTTTTTATTTAAAATGTTTAAAAGGTTTTTAATTTTTTAAATTTACTCCCAGGGAGCCTGAAAGTTTCTACTGCTGCTAAAGCTAGAAGGAAAAGAAAGTTAGAGAAGAGAAAAAGAGAGCGAGAGAAAGGAAATAGAGAGAGATAGAAAGAAATAAATAGAGCAAGAAGAGGAGAATACAGTGAGAAGGAAGTACAGTTAAAAGGGGAAACAGGGGGAGGGAAAGAAATAGGGGAAATGAAGAAACAGATGGAGAGAAAGAATAAAATTAGAGGAACAGACAGAGAATGAAAGAGAAGGAAATGAGAAATATGGAAATAAAATGAGAAGAGAGAAGGAGACAATGTAAAGGGAGGGGAAATGAGAGTTGAGAAAAGAAACACAGTCAGAGGGGAAAGAGTTAGAAACAGGGTAAGAGAGAAAGCAAAAGACTTAGGGGTTAAAGGGAAAATAGTAAGATGCGGTTGGAGAAGCGGGAGAAAAGACACAGACTTATAGGGAAAGAGTGGTAGAGGAAATAAGGATATAGTGATAGACTTAGAGAACCAGAGAGACACAGAGTTCAAAACAGAAAAGCAAAGCCAGAAATAGACTGAAATGTAAAGTGAGAAGTAAAGCAAGAAAGACAGCCCGAGAAAATGAATAAATCATACCAAATAGAGACAGGAGCCGGGGGGATGGGGGAGAAGGTAGGGGTATCTTCATTAGATTCAACTTGAAATTGAATGAATTTTTTATTTACACTTCATCAAAACACAGCCAAACAATGTATACAAAGGCAAGTACAGATACAAACTGAATTACAAATACCGTCCATATACAAACTGTTAAATGCAAACTTAAATACAGAGCAATACATGGAAGCGCGGCAGCAAATAAACAACAATACCATTGACCGCAAACCAAATACATATTAACACAATATATCCATCCTCCTATTCCAGAACTGTTGATCACAGTTTGTTTGTTTATACAGGAAATCCAAAAGACAATCGGCACCCAAAAGATAACCGTTGCGGCACACCCAGGGGCAAACCCAGACACTTCTGCACGCCCACCCATGGATGGGCCGGCCGTTCGCGGCACACCCAGGAAACCGCAGGCACTTCTGCACGCCCCACCACGGGTGGGCCCCGGCGATTCGCGGCACACTCAGGGGCAAACCCAGACACTACTGCACGCCCTCAGCGGGTGGGCCTGCCGTTGCGGCACACCCAGGGGCAAACCCAGACACTTCTGCACGCCCCACCCACGAGTGGGCCGGCCGTTCGCGACACACGCAGGGAAAACCCAGACACTTCTGCACGCCCACCCACGGGTGGGCTGGCCGTTCTGACACACCCAGGGGAAAGCCCAGACACTCCTGCAGCCCCCACTTCACGGGTGGGCGGGCGTTGCGATCACACCCATGGGCAAACCCCAGACACTTCTGCACGCCCACCCACGGGTGGGCCGACCGTGCTGGCAAAACCAGGTGAAACCCCAGACACTTCTGCACGCCCACCCACGGGTGGGCCGGCCGTCGCGGCACACACAGAGACACCCGCAGACACTTCTGCACGCCCTCCACGGGTGGGCCGGCCATTCTGCGGCACACCCAGAGCCAAACCAGACACTTCTGAACACCCACCATCGGGTGGGCCGGCCGTTCGCGGCACACCCAGGAAACCCAGACACTTCTGCACGCCCACCCACGGGTGGGCCGGCCGTCGCGGCACACACAGAGACACCCGCAGACACTTTTGCACGCCCCACCCACGGGTAGCCGTCCATTGCTGCACATCCGAGGCACCGAAGACACTTCTGCATGTTCACCCCGCGGGAGGCCGGCCGTTGCAGCACCAGGGGCAAACCCAGACACTTCTGGACGCCCTCCCACGGGTGGGCCGGCTGTTGCGGCACAACCAGGGGCAAACCAGACACTTTTGCACGCCCACCTACGGGTGGGCCGGCAGTCGCGGCACACACAGAGGCAACCCCAGACACTTCTGCACGCCCTCCTACTGGTGGGCCGGCCATTCGCGGCACACCCAGAGGCACCGGCAGACACTTCTGCACGCCCACCCACGGGTGGGCCGTCCGTACTGAACACCCAGAGGAAACTCCAGACACTTCTGCACGCCCCACCCACGGGTGGGCCGGCCGTCGCGGCACACACAGAGA
The DNA here is from genome assembly GCA_034336685.1 of Luscinia luscinia. Taxonomy (NCBI): domain Eukaryota; kingdom Metazoa; phylum Chordata; class Aves; order Passeriformes; family Muscicapidae; genus Luscinia; species Luscinia luscinia. The sequence continues at coordinate 23,552 of JAKWBO010000398.1, forward strand.
CACCGCGAGACACTTCTGCACGCCCACCCACGGGTGGGCCGGCCGTTAATGGCACACCCAGGGGCAAACCCAGACACTTCTGCACGCCCACCCACTGGTGGGCCGGCCGTTACAGCACACCCAGAGGCACCGCGAACACTTCTGCACGCCCACCGCAGGTGGGCCGGTTGTGGCGGCACACCCAGGGGCAACCGAAGGCCCTTCTGCACGCCCCACCCACGGGTGGGCCGGCCGTGGTGGCACACCCAGAGGCACACGCAAACAGTTCTGCACGCCCACCCACGGGTGGGCCGACCGTCGTGCACACCCAGAGGCCCTACCTGCAGGCCCTTCCGCACGCCCACCCACGGGTGGGCCGGCCGTCGCGGCATACCCAGAGCCACCACGCAAACAGTTCTGCCACGCCCACCCGCGGGTGGGCCGGCCGTGGCGACACACCAGAGAGGCTCACGCAGAGCCCTTCTGCACGCCCACCCACGGGTGGGCCGGCCGTGTGAGGCACAACTAGAGGCAACCGCGAAACAGTTCTGCACGCCCACCCACGGGTGGGCCGGCCGTAGCGGCACACCCAGAGGCAACGCCAAACCCTTCTGCACGCCCCACCGACCGGGTGGGCTGGCCCGTCAGCGGCACAGTCAGAGCAACCCAGACACTTCTGCAGCCCTCCTACTGGTGGTCCGGCCATTGCTGCACACCCAGAAACACCCGGCAGACACTTCTGCCGCTCACCCACGGGTGGGCCGTCCATTGATGAACACCCAGGAAACCCCAGACACTTCTGCACGCCCACCCACGGGTGGGCCGGCCGTTCGATGCACACCCAGAGGCACGCGAACATTTTGCACGCCCACCCACGGGTGGGCCGGCCGATACGACACACCCAGAAGCACACGCAGACAGTTCTGCGCCCACCCACTGGTGGGCCGGTCGTCTTCGATCAACCCAGAGGCACTGCGAAGGCCCTTCTGCCGCCCACCTACGCCGGTTGGAGCGACCGTCAGCCTTGGTACACCCAGGGGACGGTCAGAAGGCCCCTTCTGCACGCCCCACCCACGGGTGGGCCCGGCCGTAGCGGCACACCCCAGAGGCAACGCAGGCCTTCTGCACGCCCCACCCACGGGTGGGCCGGCCGTGGCGGCACACCCAGAAGGCAACCGCAGAACCCTTCTGCGCGCCCACCCACGGGTGGGCGGCCGTCTTGACACCCCAGAGGCACCGCAAAACAGTGCTGCTACGCCCACCGCAGGGTGGGCCGGCCGCGTGACACACCAGAGGCTCACGCGAGAACTTCTGCGCCCACCCACGGGTGGGCCGGCCGTCTTGACACACCGAGGCAACGCAAACACTTCTGCAGCCCACCCACGGGTGGGCGACCGTTGACACACCCAGTGGCAACACGCAAACTTCTGCACGCCCCACCCACGGGTGGGCCGGCCGTGCGGCACAACCAGAGGCACACCAGACACTTTCTGCACGCCACCCACGGGTGGCCGGCCGTTGACACACCCAGAGCATCCGCAGGCACTTCTGCACGCCCACCCACGGGTGGGCCGGCCGTGGCGGCACCCAGAGGCAAACGCAGGCCCTTCTGCACGGCCACCCACGGGTGGGCCGGCCGTGGCGGCACATCCAGAGGCAACCGCAGGGCCTTCTGCAGCCCACCCACGGGTGGGCCGGCCGTGGCGGCACACCCAGAGGCACACGCAAACAGTGCTGCACGCCCACCCACGGGTGGGCCGCCGTGGCGGCACATCCAGAGGCATCACGCAGGCCCTTCTGCACGCCCCACCCACGGGTGGGCCGGCCGTGGCGGCACACCAGAGGCAACCGCAAACAGTTCTGCACGCCCACCCACGGGTGGGCCGGCCGTGGCGGCACACCCAGTGGCACACGCAAACAATTCTGCACGCCCACCCACGGGTGGGCCGGCCGTGGCGGCACAGTCAGAGGCAACCCCAGACACTTCTGCACGCCTTCCTACTGGTGGGCCGGCCATTGCTGCACACCCAGAGGCACCGGCAGACACTTCTGCACGCCCACCCACGGGTGGGCCCTCCATTGCTGAACACCCAGAGGAAATCCCATACACTTCTGCACGCCCACCCACGGGTGGGCCGGCCGTTGCGGCATACACAGCGACACCCGCAGACACTTCTGCACGCCCACCCACGGGTGGGCCGGCCGTTGCGGCACACCCAGGGGCAAACCCAGACACTTCTGCACGCCCCACCCACGGGTGGACCGGCCATTACTGCAGATTCAGAGGCACCCGCAGGAACTTCTGCACGCCCACCCACGGGTGGGCCAGCCGTTGCGGCACACCCAGAGGCAAACGCAGGCACTTCTGCATGCCCACCCACGGGTGGGCCGGCCGTGGCGGCACATCCAGAGGCAACCCCAGGCCGTTCTGCACGCCCACCCACGGGTGGGCCGGCCGAAGCGGCACAACCAGAGGCACACGCAAACAGTTCTGCACGCCCACCCACGGGTGGGCCGGCCGTGGCGGCACACCCAGAGGCAACCGCAGGCCCTTCTGCACGCCCACCCACGGGTGGGCCGGCCGTGGCGGCACACCCAGAGGCAACCGCAAACCCTTCTGCACGCCCACCCACGGGTGGGCCGGCCGTGGCGGCACACCCAGTGGCACACGCAAACAGTTCTGCACGCCCACCCACGGGTGGGCCGGCCGTGGCGGCACACCCAGTGACACCACGCAAACAGTTCTGCACGCCCACCCACGGGTGGGCCGGCCGTCAGCGGCATACCCAGTGACACACTCAAACAGTTCTGCACGCCCACCCACGGGTGGGCCGGCCGTGGCGGCACATCCAGTGGCACCCGCAAACAGTTCTGCACGCCCACCCACGGGTGGGCCGGCCGTGGCGGCACACCCAGTGGCACACGCAAACAGTTCTGCACGCCCCACCCACGGGTGGGCCGGCCGTGGCGGCACACCCAGAGGCAAACGCAGGCCCTTCTGCACGCCCACCCACGGGTGGGCCGGCCGTGGCGGCACACCCAGAGGCAACCGCAGGCCCTTCTGCATGCCCCACCCACGGGTGGGCCGGCCGTGGCGGCACACCCAGTGGCACACGCAAACAGTTCTGCACGCCCACCCACGGGTGGGCCGGCCGTGTCGGCACACCCAGTGGCACACGCAAACCGTTCTGCACGCCCACCCACGGGTGGGCCGGCCGTGTGACACACCCAGAGGCAACCGCAAACCCTTCTGCACGCCCACCCACGGGTGGGCCGGCCGTGGCGGCACACCTAGTGGCACACGCAAGAGTTCTGCACGCCCACCCACGGGTGGGCGGGCCGTGGCGGCACACCCAGGGGGCACAAGCAGGCCCTTCTGCACGCCCACCCACGGGTGGGCCGGCCGTGGCGGCACACCCAGGGGCACACGCAAGAATTTGCATGCCCACCCACGGGTGGGCCGGCCGTGGCGGCACATCCAGAGCCACACGCGGGCCCTTCTGCACGCCCCACCCATTGGTGGGCTGGCCGTGGTGGCACACCCAGAGGAAACCGCAAACCCTTCTGCACGCCCCACCCATGGGTGGGCCGGCCGTCGCGGCACACCCAGAGGCAAACGCAGGCACTTCTACACGCCCCACCCACGGGTGGGCCGGCCGTGGCGGCACACCCAGAGGCAACCGCAGGCCCTTCTGCACGCCCACTCACGGGTGGGCCGGCCGTGGCGGCACACCCAGAGGCAACCGCAGGCCCTTCTGCACGCCCACCCACGGGTGGGCCGGCCGTGGCGGCACACCCAGTGGCACACGCAAACAGTTCTGCACGCCCACCCACGGGTGGGCCGGCCGTGGCGGCACAACCAGTGGCACACGCAAACCGTTCTGCACGCCCACCCACGGGTGGGCCGGCCGTGGCGGCACACCCAGAGGAAACCGCAAACCCTTCTGCACGCCCACCCACGGGTGGGCCGGCCGTGGCGGCATACACAGCGACACCCGCAGACACTTCTGCACGCCCACCCACGGGTGGGCCGGCCGTGGCGGCACAACCAGGGGCAAACCCAGACACTTCTGGACGCCCACCCACGGGTGGACCGGCCATGGATGCACATTCAGAGGCACCCGCAGAAACTTCTGCACGCCCACCCACGGGTGGGCCAGCCGTTGCGGCACACCCAGAGGCAAACGGAGGCACTTCTGCACGCCCACCCACGGGTGGGCCGGCCGTGGCGGCACACCCAGAGGCAAACCCAGGCCCTTCTGCACGCCCACCCACGGGTGGGCTGGCCGAAGCGGCACAACCAGAGGCAACCCCAGGCCGTTCTGCACGCCCACCCACGGGTGGGCCGGCCGAAGCGGCACAACCAGAGGCACACGCAAACAGTTCTGCACGCCCGCCCATGGGTGGGCAGGCCGTGGCGGCACACCCAGAGGCAACCGCAGGCCCTTCTGCACGCCCACCCCGGGTGGGCCGGCCGTGGCGGCGCACCCAGTGGCACATGCAAGCTCGTCTGCACGCCCACCCACGGGTGGGCCGGCCGTGGTGGCACTACCAGAGGCACACGCAGGCCCTTCTGCACGCCCACACAGAGTGGGCCGGCCGTGGCGGCACACCCAGAGGCAAACGCAAGCCCTTCTGCACGCCCACCCACGGGTGGGCCGGCCGTGGCGGCACACCCAGAGGCAACCCCAGACACTTCTGCAAGCCTTCCTACTGGTGGGCCGGCCTTTGCTGCACACCCAGAGGCACCGGCAGGCACTTCTGCACGCCCACCCACCGGTGGGCTCTCCATTGCTGAACACCCAGAGGAAACCCCAGACACTTCCGCACGCCCACCCACGGGTGGGCCGGCCGTTGTGGCATACACAGCGACACGCGCAGACACTTCTGCACGCCCACCCACGGGTGGGCCGGCCGTTGCGGCACACCGAGGGGCAAACCCAGACACTTCTGCACGCCCACCCACGGGTGTACCGGCCATTGCTGCACATTCAGAGGCACCCGCAGAAACTTCTGCACGCCCACCCACGGGTGGGCCAGCCGTTGCGGCACACCCAGAGGCAAACGCAGGCACTTCTGCACGCCCCACCCACGGGCGGGCCGGCCGTGGCGGCACACCCAGAGGCAAACCGCAGGCCCTTCTGCACGCCCCACCCACGGGTGGGCCGGCCGTGGCGGCACACCCAGAGGCAACCCCAGGCCGTTCTGCACGCCCCACCCACGGGTGGGCCGGCCAAGCGGCACAACCAGAGGCACACGCAAACAGTTCTGCACGCCCCACCCACGGGTGGGCAGGCCGTGGCGGCACACCCAGAGGCAACCGCAGGCCCTTCTGCACGCCCCACCCCGGGTGGGCCGGCCGTGGCGGCACACCCAGTGGCACACGCAAGCTCTTCTGCACGCCCACCCACGGGTGGGCCGGCCGTGGCGGCACATCCAGTGGCAGACGCAAACAGTTCTGCATGCCCACCCACGGGTGGGCCGGCCGTGGCGGCACACCCAGAGGCACACGCAAACAGTTCTTCACGCCCCACCCACGGGTGGGCCGGCCGTGGCGGCACATCCAGTGGCACACGCAAACAGTTCTGCACGCCCACCCACGGGTGGGCCGGCCGTGGCGGCACACCCAGAGGCAATCCCAGACACTTCTGCACGCCTTCCTACTGGTGGGCCGGCCTTTGCTGCATACCCAGAGGCACCGGCAGACACTTCTGCACGCCCCACCCACCGATGGGCTCTCCATTGCTGAACACCCAGAGGAAACCCCAGACACTTCTGCACGCCCACCCACGGGTGGGCCAGCCGCTGCGGCATACACAGCGTCAGCCGCAGACACTTCTGCACGCCCCACCCACGGGTGGGCCGGCCGTTCGCGACACACCGAGGGGCAAACCCAGACACTTCTGCACGCCCCACCCACGGTTGGACCGACCATTGCTGCACATTCAGAGGCACCCGCAGAAACTTCTGCACGCCCACCCACGGGTGGGCCAGCCGTCGCGGCACACCCAGAGGCAAACGCAGGCACTTCTGCACGCCCCACCCACGGGTGGGCCGGCCGTGGCGGCACACCCAGAGGCAAACCCCAGGCCCTTCTGCACGCCCCACCCACGGGTGGGCCGGCCGTGGCGGCACACCCAGAGGCAACCCCAGGCCGTTCTGCACGCCCACCCACGGGTGGGCCGGCCGTAGCGGCACAACCAGAGGCACACGCAAACAGTTCTGCACGCCCACCCACGGGTGGGCCGGCCGTGGTGGCACATCCAGTGGCACACGCAAACAGTTCTGCACGCCCACCCACGGGTGGGCCGGCCGTGGCGGCACATCCAGTGGCACACGCAAACAGTTCTGCACGCCCACCCACGGGTGGGCCGGCCGTGGCGGCACACCCAGAGGCAACACGCAAACAGTTCTGCACGCCCACCCACGGGTGGGCCGGCCGTGGCGGCACACCCAGTGGCACACGCAAACAGTTCTGCACGCCCACCCACGGGTGGGCCGGCCGTGGCGGCACACCCAGTGGCACACGCAAACCGTTCTGCACACCCACCCACGGGTGGGCCGGCCGTGGCGGCACACCCAGAGGCAACCGCAAACCCTTCTGCACGCCCCACCCTCGGGTGGAGCCGGCCGTGGCGGCACACCCAGTGACACACGCAAACCGTTCTGCACGCCCACCCACGGGTGGGCCGGCCGTGGCGGCACACCCAGAGGCAACCGCAAACCCTTCTGCACGCCCACCCACGGGTGGGCCGGCCGTCAGCGGCACACCCAGAGGCAAACGCAGGCACTTCTGCACGCCCCACCCACGGGTGGGCCGGCCGTGGCGGCACATCCAGAGCCACACGCAGGCCCTTCTGCACGCCCACCCATGGGTGGGCCGGCCGTCGTGGCACACCCAGAGGCAACCGCAAACATTTCTGCACGCCCCACCCACGGGTGGGCCGGCCGTGGCGGCACACCCAGTGGCACAAGCAAACCTTCTGCACGCCCCACCCACGGGTGGGCCGGCCGTGGCGGCACACCCAGAGGCACACGCAGGCCCTTCTGCACGCCCCACCCCACGGGTGGGCCGGCCGTGGCGGCACACCCAGAGGCAACCGCAAACCCTTCTGCACGCCCCACCCACGGGTGGGCCGGCCGTGGCGGCACACCCAGTGGCACACGCAAACAGTTCTGCACGCCCCACCCACGGGTGGGCCGGCCGTGGCGGCACACCCAGTGGCACACGCAAACAGTTCTGCACGCCCACCCAAGGGTGGGCCGGCCCGGCGGCACATCCAGTGGCACACGCAAACAGTTCTGCACGCCCCACCCACGGGTGGGCCGGCCGTGGCGGCACACCCAGAGGCAACCGCAAACACTTCGCACGCCCCACCCCACGGGTGGGACCGGCCGTGGCGGCACACCCAGAGGCAACCGCAAACCCTTCTGCACGCCCACCCACGGGTGGGCCGGCCGTCGCGGCACACCCAGTGGCACACGCAAACAGTTCTGCACGCCCACCCACGGGTGGGCCGGCCGTGGCGGCACACCCAGTGGCACACGCAAACAGTTCTGCACGCCCCACCCCACGGGTGGGCCGGCCGTGGCGGCACACTCAGTGGCACCACGCAAACAGTTCTGCACGCCCCACCCACGGGTGGCCAGCGTGGCGGCACACCCAGAGGCAAGCGCAGGCCCTTCTGCACGCCCCACCCACGGGTGGGCCGGCCGTCGCGGCACACACAGAGCCCCACGCAGGCCCATCTGCAGCCCCACCCACCGGGTGGGCCGGCAGTGTGGCACACCCAGAGGCACACGCAAACAGTTCTGCACGCGTACCAGCGGATGGGCCGGCCGTGGCGGCAAACCCCAGAAGCAAAGCGGCTATTCTGCACGCCTACCAGCGGGTGGGCCGGCCGTGGCGGCACACCCAGAGACAACCGCAAACCCTTCTGCAAGCCCACCAACGGGTTGGCCGGCCGTGGCGGCACATCCAGTGGCACACGCAAACAGTTCTGCACGCCCCACCCACGGGTGGAGCCGGCCGTGCGGCACACCCAGTGGCACACGCAAACACTTCTGGACGCCCACCCACGGGTGGACCGGCCATGGATGCACATTCAGAGGCACCCCGCAGAAACTTCTGCACGCCCACCCACGGGTGGGCCAGCCGTGTCGGCACACCCAGAGGCAAACGGAGGCACTTCTGCACGCCCACCCACGGGTGGGCCGGCCGTGGCGGCACACCCAGAGGCAAACCCAGGCCCTTCTGCACGCCCACCCACGGGTGGGCTGGCCGGGCGGCACAACCAGAGGCAACCCCAGGCCGTTCTGCACGCCCCACCCACGGGTGGGCCGGCCGGCGGCACAACCAGAGGCACACGCAAACAGTTCTGCACGCCCGCCCCATGGGTGGGCAGGCCGTGCTGACACACCCAGAGGCAACCGCAGGCCTTCTGCACGCCCACCCCGGGTGGGCCGGCCGTGGCGGCGCACCCCAGTGGCACATGCAAGCTCGTTCTGCACGCCCCACCCACGGGTGGGCCGGCCGTAGTGGCACTACCAGAGGCACACGCAGGCCCTTCTGCACGCCCTCCACAGAGTGGGCCGGCCGTGGCGGCACACCCAGAGGCAAGCGCAAGCCCTTCTGCACGCCCACCCACGGGTGGGCCGGCCGTAGCGGCACACCCAGAGGCAACCCCAGACACTTCTGCAAGCCTTCCTACTGGTGGGCCGGCCTTTGCTGCACACCCAGAGGCACCGGCAGGCACTTCTGCACGCCCCACCCCACCGGTGGGCTCTCCATTACTGAACACCCAGAGGAAACCCCAGACACTTCGCACGCCCACCCACGGGTGGGCCGGCCGTGTGGCATACACAGCGACCGCAGCAGACACTTCTGCACGCCCCACCCACGGGTGGGCCGGCCGTTCGCGACACACCGAGGGCAAACCCAGACACTTCTGCACGCCCCACCCACGGGTGTACCGGCCATTGCTGCACATTCAGAGGCACCCGCAGAAACTTCTGCACGCCCACCCACGGGTGGGCCAGCCGTCGCAGCACACCCCAGAGGCAAACGCAGGCACTTCTGCACGCCCCACCCACGGGGCGGGCCGGCCGTGGCGGCACACCCAGAGGCAAACCCAGGCCCTTCTGCACGCCCACCCCACGGGTGGGCCGGCCGTGGCGGCACACCCAGAGGCAACCCCAGGCCGTTCTGCCGCCCACCCACGGGTGGAGCCGGCCGTAGCGGCACAACCAGAGGCACACGCAAACAGTTCTGCACGCCCACCCACGGGTGGGCAGGCCGTGGCGGCACACCCAGAGGCAACCGCAGGCCCTTCTGCACGCCCACCCCGGGTGGGCCGGCCGTGGCGGCACACCCAGAGGCACACGCAAACAGTTCTTCACGCCCCACCCACGGGTGGGCCGGCCGTGGCGGCACATCCAGTGGCACACGCAAACAGTTCTGCACGCCCACCCACGGGTGGGCCGGCCGTGGCGGCACACCCAGAGGCAATCCCAGACACTTCTGCACGCCTTCCTACTGGTGGGCCGGCCTTTGCTGCATACCCAGAGGCACCGGCAGACACTTCTGCACGCCCCACCCACCGATGGGCTCTCCATTGCTGAACACCCAGAGGAAACCCCAGACACTTCTGCACGCCCACCCACGGGTGGGCCAGCCGGTCGCGGCATACACAGCGTCACGCGCAGACACTTCTGCACGCCCCACCCACGGGTGGGCCGGCCGTTGCGGCACACCGAGGGGCAAACCCAGACACTTCTGCACGCCCCACCCACGGTTGGACCGACCATTGCTGCACATTCAGAGGCACCGCGCAGAAACTTCTGCACGCCCACCCACGGGTGGGCCAGCCGTTCGCGGCACACCCAGAGGCAAACGCAGGCACTTCTGCACGCCCACCCACGGGTGGGCCGGCCGTGGCGGCACACCCAGAGGCAAACCCAGGCCCTTCTGCACGCCCACCCACGGGTGGGCCGGCCGTGGCGGCACACCCAGAGGCAACCCAGGCCGTTCTGCACGCCCCACCCCACGGGTGGGCCGGCCGTGGCGGCACATCCAGTGGCACACGCAAACAGTTCTGCACGCCCCACCCACGGGTGGGCCGGCCGTGGTGGCACATCCAGTGGCACACGCAAACAGTTCTGCACGCCCCACCCACGGGTGGGCCGGCCGTCAGCGGCACACCCAGAGGCACACGCAAACAGTTCTTCACGCCCACCCACGGGTGGGCCGGCCGTGGCGGCACACCCAGTGGCACACGCAAACAGTTCTGCACGCCCACCCACGGGTGGGCCGGCCGTCAGCGGCACACCCAGTGACACACGCAAACCGTTCTGCACACCCCACCTACGGGTGGGCCGGCCGTGGCGGCACACTCAGAGGCAACCGCAAACCCTTCTGCACGCCCACCCTCGGGTAGGCCGGCCGTGGCGGCACACCCAGTGACACACGCAAACCGTTCTGCAGCCCACCCACGGGTGGGCCGGCCGTGGCGGCACACCCCAGAGGCAACCGCAAACCCTTCTGCACGCCCACCCACGGGTGGGCCGGCCGTGGCGGCACACCCAGAGGCAACGCAGGCACTTCTGCACGCCCACCCACGGGTGGGCCGGCCGTGGCGGCACACCCAGAGCCACACGCAAGCCCTTCTGCACGCCCCACCCATGGGTGGGCCGGCCGTGCGGCACACCCAGAGGCAACACGCAAACAGTTCTGCACGCCCACACATGGGTGGGCCGGCCGTGGCGGCACACCCAGTGGCACAAGCAAACCCTTCTGCACGCCCACCCACGGGTGGGCCGGCCGTGGCGGCACACCTAAGGCACACGCAGGCCCTTCTGCACGCCCCACCCACGGGTGGGCCGGCCGTGGCGGCACACCCAGAGGCAACCGCAAACCCTTCTGCACGCCCACCCACGGGTGGGCCGGCCGTGGCGGCACACCCAGTGGCACACGCCAAACAGTTCTGCACGCCCCACCCACGGGGTGGGCCGGCCGTCGCGGCACACCCAGTGGCACACGCAAACAGTTCTGCACGCCCACCCAAGGGTGGGCCGGTTGTAGCGGCACATCCAGTGGCACCAGCAAACAGTTCTGCACGCCCACCCACGGGTGGGCCGGCCGTGGCGGCACACCCAGAGGCAACCGCAAACACTTCTGCACGCCCACCCACGGGTGGGCCGGCCGTGGCGGCACACCCAGAGGCAACCGCAAACCCTTCTGCACGCCCACCCACGGGTGGGCCGGCCGTGGCGGCACACCCAGTGGCACACGCAAACAGTTCTGCACGCCCCACCCACGGGTGGGCCGGCCGTAGCGGCACACCCCAGTGGCACACGCAAACAGTTCTGCACGCCCACCCACGGGTGGGCCGGCCGTGGCGGCACACTCAGTGGCACACGCATAAACAGTTCTGCACGCCCACCCACGGGTGGCCAGCCGTGGCGGCACACCCAGAGGCAAACGCAGGCCCTTCTGCACGCCCACCCACGGGTGGGCCGGCCGTGGCGGCACACACAGAGCCACACGCAGGCCCATCTGCACGCCCCACCCACGGGTGGGCCGGCAGTGGCGGCACACCCAGAGCACACGCAAACAGTTCTGCACGCCGTACCCGCGGGTGGGCCGGCCGTGGCGGCAAACCCAGAAGCAAAAGCGGCTATTCTGCACGCCTACCAACGGGTGGGCCGGCCGTGGCGGCACACCCAGAGACAAACGCAAACCCTTCTGCAAGCCCACCAGCGGGTTGGCCGGCCGTGGCGGCACATCCAGTGGCACACGCAAACAGTTCTGCACGCCCACCCACGGGTGGGCCGGCCGTAAGCGGCACACCCAGTGGCACACGCAAACAGTTCTGCACGCCCACCCACGGGTGGGCCGGCCGTGGCGGCACACCCAGTGGCACACGCAAACAGTTCTGCACGCCCACCCACGGGTGGGCCGGCCGTAGTGGCACACCAGTGGATCACGCATACAGTTCTGCACGCCCACCCACGGGTTGGCCGGCCGTGGCGGCACATCCAGTGGCACACGCAAACAGTTCTGCACGCCCACCCACGGGTGGACCGGCCGTGGAGGCACACCCAGAGGCAAACGCAGGCACTTCTGCACGCCCACCGACGGGTAGGCCGGCCGTGGCGCACACCCAGAGGCAACCGCAGGCCCTTCTGCATGCCCACCCACGGGTGGGCCGGCCGTGGCGGCACACCCAGAGGCAACGCAAACACTTCTGCACGCCCACCCACGGGTGGGCCGGCCGTGGCGGCACACCCAGAGGCAACGCAGGCCCTTCTGCACGCCCACCCACGGGTGGGCCGGCCGTGGCGGCACACCCAGAGGCACACGCAAACAGTTCTGCACGCCCACCCACGGGTGGGCCGGCCGTGGCGGCACACCCAGAGGCAACCGCAAACCCTTCTGCACGCCCACCCACGGGTGGGCCGGCCGTGGCGGCACAACCAGAGGCAACACGCATGCCCTTCTGCACACCCACCCACGGTGGGCCGGCCGTGGCGGCACACCCAGAGGCACACGCAAACAGTTCTGCACGCCCCACCCACGGGTGGGCCGGCCGTGGCGGCACACCCAGAGGCAAACGCAGGCCCTTCTGCACGCCCACCCACGGGTGGGCCGGCCGTGGCGGCACATCCTGTGGCACACGCAGCTCTTCTGCACGCCCACCCACGGGTGGGCCGGCCGTGGCGGCACACCCAAGGGCACACGCAAGCCCTTCTGCACGCCCACCCACGGGTGGGCCGGCCGTGGCGGCACACCCAGAGGCAACCGCAGGCCGTTCTGCACGCTCACCCACGGGTGGGCCGGCCGTGGCGGCATACCCAGAGGCAACCGCAAACAGTTCTGCACGCCCACCCACGGGTGGGCCGGCCGTGGCGGCAGTCCAGTGGCACACGCAAACAGTTCTGCACGCCCACCCACGGGTGGGCCGGCCGTGGCGGCACACCCAGTGCTACACGCAAACAGTTCTGCAGCCCAGCCCACGGGTGGGCCGGCCGTGGCGGCACACCCAGAGGCAACCGCAGGCCCTTCTGCACACCCACCCACGGGTGGGCCGGCCGTGGCGGCACACCCAGAGGCAAACGCAGGCCCTTCTGCACGCCCACCCACGGGTGGGCCGGCCGTGGCGGCACACCCAGTGGCACACGCAAACAGTTCTGCAGCCCACCCACGGGTGGGCCGGCCGTGGCGGCACAACCAGTTGCACACGCAAACAGTTCTGCACGCCCACCCACGGGTGGGCCAGCCGTAGCGGCACACCCAGAGGCAAAACGCAGGCACTTCTGCACGCCCCACCCACGGGTGGGCCGGCCGTGCTGGCACACCCAGAGGCAACCCCAGGCCCTTCTGCACGCCCACCCACGGGTGGGCCGGTCGTGGCGGCACACCCAGTGGCACACGCAAACAGTTCTGCACGCCCACCCACGGGTGGGCCGGCCGTGGCGGCACACCCAGTGGCACACGCAAACCGTTCTGCACGCCCACCCACGGGTGGGCCGGCCGTGGCGGCACACTCAGAGGCAACCGCAAACCCTTCTACACGCCCCACCCACGGGTGGGCCGGCCGTGGCGGCACATCCGTGGCACACGCAAACAGTTCTGCACGCCCACCCACGGGTGGAGCCGGCCGTCGGCGGCACACCAGAGCCCCACGCAGGCCCATCTGCACGCCCACCCACGGGTGGGCCGGCAGTGGCGGCACACCAGAGGCACACGCAAACAGTTCTGCACGCTCACCCACGGATGGGCCGGCCGTGGCGGCAAACCCAGAAGCAAAGCGGCTATTCTGCACGCCCTACCAACGGGTGGGCCGGCCGTGGCGGCACACCCAGAGACAAACGCAAACCCTTCTGCAAGCCCACCAGCGGGTTGGCCGGCCGTGGCGGCACATCCAGTGGCACACGCAAACAGTTCTGCACGCCCACCCATGGGTGGGCCGGCCGTGGCGGCACACCCAGTGGCACACGCAAACAGTTCTGCACGCCCACCCACGGGTGGGCCGGCCGTGGCGGCACACCCAGTGGCACACGCAAACAGTTCTGCACGCCCACCCACAGGTGGGCCGGCCGTGGTGGCACACCCAGTGGATCACGCATACAGTTCTGCACGCCCACCCACGGGTTGGCCGGCCGTGGCGGCACATCCAGTGGCACACGCAAACAGTTCTGCACGCCCACCCACGGGTGGACCGGCCGTGGAGGCACACCCAGAGGCAAACGCAGGCACTTCTGCACGCCCACCGACGGGTAGGCCGGCCGTGGCGCACACCCAGAGGCAACCGCAGGCCCTTCTGCATGCCCACCCACGGGTGGGCCGGCCGTGGCGGCACACCCAGAGGCAACCGCAAACACTTCTGCACGCCCACCCACGGGTGGGCCGGCCGTGGCGGCACACCCAGAGGCAACTGCAGGCCCTTCTGCACGCCCACCCGCGGGTGGGCCGGCCGTGGCGGCACACCCAGAGGCACACGCAAACAGATCTGCACGCCCACCCACGGGTGAGCCGGCCGTGGCGGCACACCCAGAGGCAACCGCAAACCCTTCTGCAGCCCACCCACGGGTGGGCCGGCCGTGGCGGCACATCCAATGGCACACGCAAACAGTTCTGCACGCCCACCCACGGGTGGGCCGGCCGTGGCGGCACACCCAGAGCCACCGCGGGCCCTTCTGCACGCCCCACCCATGGGTGGGCCGGCCGTGGCGGCACACCCAGAGGCAACCACAAACCCTTCTGGACGCCCACCCACGGGTGGGCCGGCCGTGGCAACACATGCAGTGGCACACGGAAACAGTTCTGCACGCCCACCCACGGGTGGGCCGGCCGTGGCGGCACACCCAGAGGCAAACCCAGGCCCTTCTGCACGCCCCACACACAGAGGTGGGCCGGCCGTGGCGGCACACCTAGTGGCACACGCAAGCTCTTCTGCACGCCCACCCACGGGTGGGCCGGCCGTGGCGGCACACCCAGGGCACACGCAGGCCCTTCTGCACGCCCACCCACGGGTGGGCCGGCCGTGGCGGCACACCCAGTGGCACACGCAAAGAGATTTGCACGCCCACCCACGAATGGGCCGGCCGTGGAGGCACACCCAGTGACACATGCAAAGAGTTCTGCACACCCAACCACGGGTGGGCCGGCCGTGGCGGCACACCCAGTGGCACACGGAAACAGTTCTGCACGCCCACCCACGGGCGGGCCGGCGGTGGCGGCACACCCAGAGGCAACCGCAAACACTTCTGCACGCCCACCCACGGGTGGGCCGACCGTGGCGGCACACCCAGGGGCAAACGCAGGCACTTCTGCACGCCCACCCACTGGTGGGCCTGCCGTGGCTGCACACCCAGAGGCAACCGCAGGCCCTTCTGCACGCCCACCCACGAATGGGCCGGCCGTAGCGGCACACCCACAGGCACACGCAAACAGTACTTGCACGCCCACTCACGGGTGGGCCAGCCGTGGCGGCACACCCAGAGGCAACCGCAGGCACTTCTGCACGCCCACGCACGGGTGGGCCGGCCGAAGCGGCACACCCAGAGGGAAACCCAGGCCCTTCTGCACGCCCACCCACGGGCGGGCCGGCCGTGGCGGCACACGCAGTGGCACACGCAAAGCCTTCTGCACGCCCACCCACGGGTGGGCCGGCCGTGGCGGCACACCCAGTGCCACCACGCAAAACAGTTCTGCACGCCCACCCACGGGTGGGCCGGCCGTGGCGGCACACCCAGAGGCAACCGCAGGCCCTTCTGCACGCCCACCCACGGGTGGGCCGGCCGTGGCGGCACACCCAGTGGCACACGCAAACAGTTCTGCACGCCCACCCACGGGTGGGCCGGCCGTGGCGGCACACCCAGTGGCACACGCAAACCGTTCTGCACGCCCACCCACGGGTGGGCCGGCCGTGGCGGCACACCCAGAGTCAACGCAAACCACTTCTGCACGCCCACCCACGGGTGGGCCGGCCGTGGCGGCACATCCAGTGGCACACGCAAACAGTTCTGCACGCCCACCCACGGGTGGGCCGGCCGTGGCGGCACACCCAGAGGCAAACGCAGGCACTTCTGCAGCGCCCACCCAGCGGGTAGGCCGGCCGTGGCGGCACACCCAGAGGCAACCGCAGGCCCTTCTGCACGCCCACCCACGGGTGGGCCGGCCGAAGTGGCACACCCAGAGGCAACCGCAGGCCCTTCTGCACGCCCACCCACGGGTGGGCCGGCCGTGGCGGCACACCCAGAGCCACAAGCAGGCCCTTCTGCACGCCCACCCATGGGTGGGCCGGCCGTGGCGGCACACCCAGAGGCAACCGCAAACCCTTCTGCACGCCCACCCACGGGTGGGCCGGCCGTGGCGGCACACCCAGTGGCACACGCAAACAGTTCTGCACGCCCACCCACGGGTGGGCCGGCCGTGGCGGCACACCCAGAGGCAACCGCAGAGCCCTTCTGCACGCCCCACCCACGGGTGGGCCGGCCGTGGCGGCACACCCAGAGGCAACCCCAGGCCCTTCTGCACGCCCACCCACGGGTGGGCCGGCCGTGGCGACACACCTACTGGCACACGCAAACAGTTCTGCACGCCCACCCACGGGTGGGCCGGCCGTGGCGGCACACCCAGAGGCACACGCAGGCCCTTCTGCACGCCCACCCACGGGTGGGCCGGCCGTGGCGGCACACCCAGTGGCACACGCCAAGCAATTTTGCACGACCACCCACGGGTGGGCCGGCCGTGGCGGCACATCCAGAGCCACACGCGGGCCCTTCTGCACGCCCCACCCATGGGTGGGCCGGCCGTGGCGGCACACCCAGAGGAAACCGCAAACCCTTCTGCACGCCCACCCACGGGTGGGCCGGCCGTCGCGGCACATCCAGAGGTAAACGTAGGCACTTCTGCACGCCCACCCACGGGTGGGCCGGCCGTGGCGGCACACCCAGAGGCACACGCAAACAGTTCTGCACGCCCACCCACGGGTGAGCCGGCCTTGGCGGCACACCCAGAGGCAACACGCAAACCCTTCTGCACGCCCACCCACGGGTGGGCCGGCCGTGGCGGCACATCCAGTGGCACACGCAAACAGTTCTGCACGCCCACCCACGGGTGGGCCGGCCGTGGCGGCACACCCAGAGGCAAACTCAGGCCCTTCTGCACGCCCACCCATGGGAGGGCCGGCCGTGGCGGCACACCCAGAGCAACCACAAACCCTTCTGCACGCCCACCCACGGGTGGGCCGGCCGTAGCGGCACATCCAGTGGCACACGGAAACAGTTCTGCACGCCCACCCACGGGTGGGCCGGCCGCGTCGGCACACCCAGAGGCAAACCCAGGCCCTTCTGCACGCCCACCCAGAGGGTGGGCCGGCCGTGGCGGCACACCCAGTGGCACACGCAAGCTCTTCTGCACGCCCACCCACGGGTGGGCCGGCCGTGGCGGCACACCCAGGGCATCACGCAAACAGTTCTGCACGCCCACCCACGGGTGGGCCGGCCGTGGCGGCACACCCAGTGGCACACGCAAAACAGTTCTGCACGCCCACCCACGGGTGGGCCGGCCGTGGCGGCACACCCAGTGGCAACACGCAAAACAGTTCTGCACGCCCACCCACGGGTGGGCCGGCCGTGGCGGCACACCCAGTGGCACACGCAAACAGTTCTGCACGCCCAACCACGGGTGGGCCGGCCGTGGCGGCACACCCAGAGGCACACGCAAACCGTTCTGCACGCCCACCCACGGGTGGGCCGGCCGTGGCGGCACACCCAGAGGCAAACGCAAACAGTTCTGCACGCCCACCCACGGGTGGGCCGGCGCGGCGGCACACCCAGAGGCAACACGCAAACCGTTCTGCACGCCCACCCACGGGTGGGCCGGCCGTGGCGGCACACCCAGAGGCACACGCAGACAGTTCTGCACGCCCACCCACGGGTGGGCCGGCCGTGGCGGCACACCCAGAGGCAACACGCAAACCCTTCTGCACGCCCCACTCCACGGGTGGGCCGGCCGTGGCGGCACACCCAGAGGCAAACGCAGGCCCTTCTGCACGCCCACCCACGGGTGGGCCGGCCGTGGCGGCACACCCAGAGGCACACGCAAACAGTTCTGCACGCCCACCCACGGGTGGGCCGGCCGTGGCGGCACACCCAGAGGCAACACGCAAGCCCTTCTGCACGCCCACCCACGGGTGGGCCGGCCGTGGCGGCACACCCAGAGGCACACGCAAACAGTTCTGCACGCCCACCCACGGGTGGGCCGGCCGTGGCGGCACACCCAGAGGCAAAACGCAGGCTCTTCTGCACGCCCACCCACGGGTGGGCCGGCCGTGGCGGCACACCCAGAGGCACACGCAAACAGTTCTGCACGCCCACCCACGGGTGGGCCGGCCGTGGCGGCACACCCAGAGGCACACGCAAACAGTTCTGCACGCCCCACCCACGGGTGGGCCGGCCGTGGCGGCACACCCAGAGGCAACACGCAAACCCTTCTGCACGCCCCACCCCACGGGTGGGCCGGCCGTGGCGGCACACCCAGAGGCACACGCAAACAGCTTCTGCACGCCCACCCACGGGTGGGCCGGCCGTGGCGGCACACCCAGTGGCACACGCAAACAGTTCTGCACGCCCACCCACGGGTGGGCCGGCCGTGGCGGCACACCCAGAGGCAACACGCAGGCTCTTCTGCACGCCCACCCACGGGTGGGCCGGCCGTGGCGGCACACCCAGAGGCACACGCAAACAGTTCTGCACGCCCACCCACGGGTGGGCCGGCCGTGGCGGCACACCCAGTGGCACACGCAAACAGTTCTGCACGCCCACCCACGGGTGGGCCGGCCGTGGCGGCACACCCAGAGGCAAACGCAGGCGCTTCTGCACGCCCACCCACGGGTGGGCCGGCCGTGGCGGCACACCCAGAGGCACACGCAAACAGTTCTGCACGCCCACCCACGGGTGGGCCGGCCGTGGCGGCACACCCAGTGGCATCACGCAAACAGTTCTGCACGCCCACCCACGGGTTGGCCGGCCGTGGCGGCACACCCAGTGGCACACGCAAACAGTTCTGCACGCCCACCCACGGGTGGGCCGGCCGTGGCGGCACACCCAGAGGCAAACGCAGACTCTTCTGCACGCCCACCCACGGGTGGGCCGGCCGTGGCGGCACACCCAGAGGCACACGCAGGCCCTTCTGCACGCCCACCCACGGGTGGGCCGGCCGTGGCGGCACACCCAGAGGCACACGCAAACAGTTCTGCACGCCCACCCACGGGTGGGCCGGCCGTGGCGGCACACCCAGAGGCAACACGCAAACAGTTCTGCACGCCCACCCACGGGTGGGCCGGCCGTGGCGGCACACCCAGAGGCAACACGCAGGCCCTTCTGCACGCCCACCCACGGGTGGGCCGGCCGTGGCGGCACACCCAGAGGCAAACGCAGACCCTTCTGCACGCCCACCCACGGGTGGGCCGGCCGTGGCGGCACACCCAGAGGCAACACGCTAGGCCCTTCTGCACGCCCACTCCACGGGTGGGCCGGCCGTGGCGGCACACCCAGAGGCAAACGCAAACCCTTCTGCACGCCCACCCACGGGTGGGCCGGCCGTGGCGGCACACCCAGAGGCACACGCAGGCCCTTCTGCACGCCCACCCACGGGTGGGCCGGCCGTGGCGGCACACCCAGAGGCAAACGCAAACCCTTCTGCACGCCCACCCACGGGTGGGCCGGCCGTGGCGGCACACCCAGAGGCACACGCAAACAGTTCTGCACGCCCACCCGCGGGTGGGCCGGCCGTGGTGGCACACCCAGAGGCAACCGCAAACCCTTCTGCACGCCCACCCACGGGTGGGCCGGCCGTGGCGGCACACCCAGAGGCAACCGCAGGCCCTTCTGCACGCCCACCCACGGGTGGGCCGGCCGTGGCGGCACACCCAGAGGCAACCCTAGGCCCTTCTGCACGCCCACCCACGGGTGGGCCGGCCGTGGCGGCACACCCAGTGGCACACGCAAAGAGTTCTTGCACGCCCACCCACGGGTGGGCCGGCCGTGGCGGCACACCCAGTGGCACACGCAAACAGTTCTGCACGCCCACCCACGGGTGGGCCGGCCGTGGCAGCACACCCAGTGGCACACGCAAACAGTTCTGCACGCCCACCCACGGCCTGGGCCGGCCGTGGCGGCACACCCAGTGGCACACGCAAACAGTTCTGCACGCCCACCCACGGGTGGGCCGGCCGTGGCGGCACACCCAGAGGCAAACGCAAACCATTCTGCACGCCCACCCACGGGTGGGCCGGCCGTGGCGGCACACCCAGAGGCAAACGCAGGCACTTCTGCACGCCCACCCACGGGTGGGCCGGCCGTGGCGGCACACCCAGAGGCAAACCCAGGCCCTTCTGCACGCCCACCCACGGGTGGGCCGGCCGTGGCGGCACACCCAGAGGCAACCGCAGGCCCTTCTGCACACCCACCCACGAGTGGGCCGGCCGTGGCGGCACACCCAGAGGCACAACGCAAACAGTTCTGCACGCCCACCCACGGGTGGGCCGGCCGTGGCGGCACACCCAGAGGCAACCGCAGGCCCTTCTGCACGCCCACTCACGGGTGGGCCGGCCGTGGCGGCACACCCAGAGGCACACGCAAACAGTTCTGCACGCCCACTCACGGGTGGGCCGGCCGTGGCGGCACACCCAGAGGCAAACGCAAACCCTTCTGCACGCCCACCCACGGGTGGGCCGGCCGTGGCGGCACACCCAGAGGCACACGCAAACAGTTCTGCACGCCCACCCACGGGTGGGCCGGCCGTGGCGGCACACCCAGAGGCAACACGCAAACAGTTCTGCACGCCCACCCACGGGTGGGCCGGCCGTGGCGGCACACCCAGAGGCAACCGCAGGCCCTTCTGCACGCCCACCCACGGGTGGGCCGGCCGTGGCGGCACACCCAGAGGCAACCGCAGGCCCTTCTGCACGCCCACCCACGGGTGGGCCGGCCGTGGCGGCACACCCAGAGGCAACCGCAGGCCCTTCTGCACGCCCACCCACGGGTGGGCCGGCCGTGGCGGCACACCCAGAGGCAAACGCAAACCCTTCTGCACGCCCACCCACGGGTGGGCCGGCCGTGGCGGCACACCCAGTGGCACACGCAAACAGTTCTGCACGCCCACCCACGGGTGGGCCGGCCGTGGCGGCACACCCAGAGGCAACACGCAAACCCTTCTGCACGCCCACCCACGGGTGGGCCGGCCGTGGCGGCACACCCAGAGGCAACACGCAGGCCCTTCTGCACGCCCACTCCACGGGTGGGCCGGCCGAGGCGGCACACCCAGAGGCAACCCTAGGCCCTTCTGCACGCCCACCCACGGGTGGGCCGGCCGTGGCGGCACACCCAGTGGCACACGCAAAGAGTTCTGCACGCCCACCCACGGGTGGGCCGGCCGTGGCGGCACACCCAGAGGCACACGCAAACAGTTCTGCACGCCCACCCACGGGTGGGCCGGCCGTGGCAGCACACCCAGTGGCACACGCAAACAGTTCTGCACGCCCACCCACGGCCTGGGCCGGCCGTGGCGGCACACCCAGTGGCACACGCAAACAGTTCTGCACGCCCACCCACGGGTGGGCCGGCCGTGGCGGCACACCCAGAGGCAAACGCAAACCCTTCTGCACGCCCACCCACGGGTGGGCCGGCCGTGGCGGCACACCCAGAGGCAAACGCAGGCACTTCTGCACGCCCACCCACGGGTGGGCCGGCCGTGGCGGCACACCCAGAGGCAAACCCAGGCCCTTCTGCACGCCCACCCACGGGTGGGCCGGCCGTGGCGGCACACCCAGAGGCAACCGCAGGCCCTTCTGCACACCCACCCACGGATGGGCCGGCCGTAGCGGCACACCCAGAGGCACAACCAAACAGTTCTGCACTCCCACCCACGGGTGGGCAGGCCGTGGCGGCACACCCAGAGGCAACCGCAGGCCCTTCTGCACGCCCACTCACGGGTGGGCCGGCCGTGGCGGCACACCCAGAGGCACACGCAAACAGTTCTGCACGCCCACTCACGGGTGGGCCGGCCGTGGCGGCACACCCAGAGGCAAACGCAAACCCTTCTGCACGCCCACCCACGGGTGGGCCGGCCGTGGCGGCACACCCAGAGGCACACGCAAACAGTTCTGCACGCCCACCCACGGGTGGGCCGGCCGTGGCGGCATACCCAGTGGATCACGCAAACAGTTCTGCACGCCCACCCGCGGGTGGGCCGGCCGTGGTGGCACACCCAGAGGCAACTGCAGGCCCTTCTGCACGCCCACCCACGGGTGGGCCGGCCGTGGCGGCACACCCAGAGGCACACGCAAACAGTTCTGCACGCCCACCCACGGGTGGGCCGGCCGTGGCGGCACACCCAGAGGCAACACGCAAACCCTTCTGCACGCCCACCCACGGGTGGGCCGGCCGTGGCGGCACACCCAGAGGCAACCGCAGGCCCTTCTGCACGCCCACCCACGGGTGGGCCGGCCGTGGCGGCACACCCAGTGGCACACGCAAACAGTTCTGCACGCCCACCCACGGGTGGGCCGGCCGTGGCGGCACACCCAGAGGCAACCGCAGGCCCTTCTGCACGCCCACCCACGGGTGGGCCGGCCGTGGCGGCACACCCAGAGGCACACGCAAGCTCTTCTGCACGCCCACCCACGGGTGGGCCGGCCGTGGCGGCACACCCAGGGGCACACGCAGGCCCTTCTGCACGCCCACCCACGGGTGGGCCGGCCGTGGCGGCACACCCAGTGGCACACGCAAACAGTTCTGCACGCCCACCCACGGGTGGGCCGGCCGTGGCGGCACACCCAGTGGCACACGCAAACAGTTCTGCACGCCCACCCACGGGTGGGCCGGCCGTGGCAGCACACCCAGTGGCACACGCAAACAGTTCTGCACGCCCACCCACGGGTGGGCCGGCCGTGGCGGCACACCCAGTGGCACACGCAAACAGTTCTGCACGCCCACCCACGGGTGGGCCGGCCGTGGCGGCACACCCAGAGGCACACGCAAACCGTTCTGCACGCCCACTCCACGGGTGGGCCGGCCGTGGCGGCACACCCAGAGGCAACCGCAGGCCCTTCTGCACGCCCACCCACGGGTGGGCCGGCCGTGGCGGCACACCCAGAGGCACACGCAGGCCCTTCTGCACGCCCACCCACGGGTGGGCCGGCCGTGGCGGCACACCCAGAGGCACACGCAGACAGTTCTGCACGCCCACCCACGGGTGGGCCGGCCGTGGCGGCACACCCAGAGGCACACGCAAACAGTTCTGCACGCCCACTCCACGGGTGGGCCGGCCGTGGCGGCACACCCAGAGGCAACACGCAAACCCTTCTGCACGCCCACCCACGGGTGGGCCGGCCGTGGCGGCACACCCAGAGGCACACGCAGACAGCTTCTGCACGCCCACCCACGGGTGGGCCGGCCGTGGCGGCACACCCAGAGGCAAACGCAGGCCCTTCTGCACGCCCACCCACGGGTGGGCCGGCCGTGGCGGCACACCCAGAGGCAACACGCAAGCCCTTCTGCACGCCCACCCACGGGTGGGCCGGCCGTGGCGGCACACCCAGAGGCACACGCAAACAGTTCTGCACGCCCACCCACGGGTGGGCCGGCCGTGGCGGCACACCCAGAGGCAACCGCAGGCCCTTCTGCACGCTCACCCACGGGTGGGCCGGCCGTGGCGGCACACCCAGAGGCACACGCAGACAGTTCTGCACGCCCACCCACGGGTGGGCCGGCCGTGGCGGCACACCCAGTGGCACACGCAAACAGTTCTGCACGCCCACCCACGGGTGGGCCGGCCGTGGCGGCACACCCAGAGGCACACGCAAACAGTTCTGCACGCCCACCCACGGGTGGGCCGGCCGTGGCGGCACACCCAGTGGCACACGCAAACAGTTCTGCACGCCCACCCACGGGTGGGCCGGCCGTGGCGGCACACCCAGTGGCACACGCAAACAGTTCTGCACGCCCACCCACGGGTGGGCCGGCCGTGGCGGCACACCCAGTGGCACACGCAAACAGTTCTGCACGCCCACCCACGGGTGGGCCGGCCGTGGCGGCACACCCAGAGGCAACCGCAGGCCCTTCTGCACGCCCACTCACGGGTGGGCCGGCCGTGGCGGCACACCCAGAGGCAACCGCAAACCCTTCTGCACGCCCACCCACGGGTGGGCCGGCCGTGGCGGCACACCCAGAGGCAACCGCAGGACCTTCTGCACGCCCACCCACGGGTGGGCCGGCCGTGGCGGCACACCCAGTGGCACACGCAAACAGTTCTGCACGCCCACCCACGGGTGGGCCGGCCGTGGCGGCACACCCAGAGGCACACGCAGGCCCTTCTGCACGCCCACCCACAGGTGGGCCGGCCGTGGCGGCACACCCAGAGGCAACCGCAGGCCCTTCTGCACGCCCACCCACGGGTGGGCCGGCCGTGGCGGCACACCCAGAGGCAAACGCAGGCACTTCTGCACGCCCACCCACGGGTGGGCCGGCCGTGGCGGCACACCCAGTGGCACACGCAAACACTTCTGCACGCCCACCCACGGGTGGGCCGGCCGTGGCTGCACACCCAGTGGCACATGCAAACAGTTCTGCACGCCCACCCACGGGTGGGCCGGCCGTGGCGGCACACTCAGTGGCACACGCAAAGAGTTCTGCACGCCAGCCACGGGTGAGCCGGCTGTGGCGGCACACCCAGTGGATCACGCATACAGTTCTGCACGCCCACCCACGGGTGGGCCGGCCGTGGCGGCACATCCAGTGGCACACGCAAACAGTTCTGCACGCCCACCCACGGGTGGGCCGGCCGTGGAGGCACACCCAGTGGCACACGCAAACACTTCTGTACGCCCACCCACGGGTGGGCCGGCCGTGGCGGCACACCCAGTGGCACACGAAAACATTTCTGCACGCCCACCCACGGGTGGGCCGGTCGTGGCGGCACACACAGAGGCAAACGCAGGCCGTTCTGCACGGCCACCCGCGGGTGGGCCGGCCGTAGCGGCACACCCAGAGGCACACGCAAACAGTTCTGCACGCCCACCCACGGGTGGGCCGGCCGTGGCGGCACACCCAGAGGCAACACGCAGGCCTTCTGCACGCCCACCCACGGGTGGGCCGGCCGTGGCGGCACACCCAGAGGCAAACGCAAACCCTTCTGCACGCCCACCCACGGGTGGGCCGGCCGTGGCGGCACACCCAGTGGCACACGCAAACAGTTCTGCACGCCCACCCACGGGTGGGCCGGCCGTGGCGGCACACCCAGAGGCAACCGCAGGCCCTTCTGCACGCCCACCCACGGGTGGGCCGGCCGTGGCGGCACACCCAGAGGCAACCGCAAACAGTTCTGCACGCCCACCCACGGGTGGGCCGGCCGTGGCGGCACACTCAGTGGCACACGCAAACAGTTCTGCACGCCCACTCCACGGGTGGGCCGGCCGTGGCGGCACACCCAGAGGCACACGCAAACAGTTCTGCACGCCCACCCACGGGTGGGCCGGCCGTGGCGGCACACCCAGAGGCAACACGCAAGCCCTTCTGCACGCCCACTCCACGGGTGGGCCGGCCGTGGCGGCACACCCAGAGGCAACCGCAAACCCTTCTGCACGCCCACCCACGGGTGGGCCGGCCGTGGCGGCACACCCAGTGGCACACGCAAACAGTTCTGCACGCCCACTCCACGGGTGGGCCGGCCGTGGCGGCACACCCAGAGGCAACCGCAGGCCCTTCTGCACGCCCACCCACGGGTGGGCCGGCCGTGGCGGCACACCCAGAGGCAACACGCAGGCACTTCTGCACGCCCACCCACGGGTGGGCCGGCCGTGGCGGCACACCCAGAGGCACACTGCACAGCTCTTCTGCACGCCCACCCACGGGTGGGCCGGCCGTGGCGGCACACCCAGAGGCAACCGCAGGCCCTTCTGCACGCCCACCCACGGGTGGGCCGGCCGTGGCGGCACACCCAGAGGCAACCGCAGGCCCTTCTGCACGCCCACCCACGGGTGGGCCGGCCGTGGCGGCACACCCAGTGGCACACGCAAACAGTTCTGCACGCCAGCCACGGGTGGGCCGGCTGTGGCGGCACACCCAGTGGCATCACGCAAACAGTTCTGCACGCCCACCCACGGGTGGGCCGGCCGTGGCGGCACACCCAGTGGCACACGCAAGCACTTCTGCACGCCCACCCACGGGTGGGCCGGCCGTGGCGGCACAC